>LTAE01007567.1:0-14081 GCA_001647135.1 Pontederia paniculata
GAGGGCGGGTTGGCGGGGTCGGGGTGGGGGACATATCCCCCCTCGGGGCGGGTGCCATCCCTATTCTAGACAATAAAATTCAACAAATTGGATAGTTTTCTATTTTCAAATAAATGAATACAATAAAGTACATAAAATGATGCGTGCAACATATAAATGAATGTAAATTGGACCAAATATGCTATGAAAAATATGATTAATTTAGCACGCATCAAATACCCCTTTTTGTTTTCGTATTTGTGCAAACCAGGATATTGGCATATGTGTACCTGAGGAGGAATTTAACAGGATCCTAAACCACTATCATGATCAACCAGTTGGAGGTCACTTTGGACCAAACAAAATAGTGGCAAAGGTGATGGAATGCGGATTCTACTGGCCTACTTTATTGAACGATGCTCAAGAATAATGCACATTTTGTGATGAGTGCCAAAGGTCAAGTAACATTTTCCAAAAAAATGAAATGCCTTTGAACAATATAATTTTGTGATGTTTTAGGGAATTGATTTTATGGGGCATTTTCTAAAATATTTTAAAAATAAATATATCCTGATTATTGTAGACAGTGTCTAAGTGGGTTGAAGCTATTGCAACACCCACTAATAATGCAAAAACAATCAAAAGATTTTTGAAAATGAATATCTTTACCCACTTTAAGATTCCTAGAGCCATATTAAGTGATAATGGGACTCACATTACAAACAAACTCTTCGACAAATTGTTGCATAAATATGGGGTTACACATAGATTCAATACACCTTATCATGCCCAATCTTGGGGGCAAATTGAACTTTCAAACAGGGAGGCAAAGAGGATCCTAGAGAAGATTGTGAGCACCTCTAGAAAGGATGTTCGTCAAGCTAGATGTTGCTCTATGGGCATACTAAACACCTTTGAAAAAACCCATAGTAGGTATGTCACCCTATTGGGTTGTGTTTGGAAAATCATGTCATTTACGTGTAGAGCTTGAGGATAATGCCTATTGGGCAACCAAATTCCTAAATTTTGGTCTTGAGAAGGCTGGGGAATACAGATTACTGAAACTCAATGAATTAGGTAAATTAGAACTTGATCCTATTATAACAACAAGATGAATAAGGAGAAAGTCAAAATTTTGCATGACTGACACATAAAGCAGACTGAATTCTTACCCGGTGAATAAGTACTTTTCAATAGCAAGCTAAGATTTTTTTCTAGAAAACTTAGGTCTAGATGGAGTGGACCTTATGTGATCAAATTGTACACCTTAGGGGGTTGTTGAACTTTTGATATTAGATGAAAACCAATCTTTCAAATTCAATGACCATAGGCCACAAGTCCTCGTGCTGGATCTATTGGAACCTTGAATCGATTACATGGGGCAAGTCAAGCTAATGACATAACTTAGCATTTTTGTACATAAATCTTCTTTTAGTTATTTGTTCGTCGTAGAGTTTTGTTTTTTTTAGTCTTTTAACGTGTCCACATTTTGGTCTATGATTCTTATATTATAAGTTTCTAGTCCTTGACAATTTTCTGAATCCTGATCGATAATTGTTTGAGTTTTAGTCTTTGGAATCATAGTGTTTGAATGGTTTAACTTAGTCACTTGAAGAAAAGTCTGAGCCCATAGGTTGAGTAGTAATTCTTTGAAAATAGTCATCCAAAAAAGTTTTTTTCTCTCAAAAATTTCAAAATTTTTTCTTCGGTCATGGCCGTGACACCTTAGGGATGTGACTCCCCTACTATCACACCCCTGCACGTCGCGACACCTGGTCACAGTCGTGAGCACAATGGACCCTTTTTTTGCACCCATGTCATGGGTTGTGACAAACAAGTCACGGTCGTGAGTGAACAAGAACATGAATCCTGACCTTTCACGGACCATGACAAATGGTCACGGTCACATGCAACATTTGACACCTCTGTCATGGGTCATGACATACATTTCACGATAGTGACCTGCGGCTCGTGAACAAACCGGTACGAGCATGAAAATTACTTCATTTGTCTTGACCATCCATCACGGGCCGTGACAACACGTCACGTCCATGAGCTACAACTCTTGACATATCGTTACGAGAGTGAGCGACCTCCGTTTACGAGGCAAAACTCTACATACATATCACGGGCCATGACTACTTTGTCATAGCCATGAAAGACAAATCACACAATCATTACGCACAAATCACGTGCATTTATTGACATGTCTTGCAACTCGTGAACCAATATCACACCCGTGATGCGGCCGTTAGACGTAAAATTCTAGTCATCAAGTGCAAAGTTGAGAAAAAATGATATATGCAAAATTCTGAAAAAAGTGTGAAAAAGTTTTACTAAATAAGGGGTTGAGGTAAGTAAACTTATGTGTTATCCAGAACTTGGGTCAATCTGGGCAATAGGGGCTCTTAAATCCTAGTGACCTAAAGTCGTCTGGTCTGGAATCTATCGATCAAAAGCCCGCTACATGGATCACCTTGTGCAAATTGGAGAAGAGCTAAAGTGTTAACTCAACTGCCTAGTTCGATCTTTCAATTTTGAACTTGGGAATGTTCGGACAAGTAAACATATAGGGGACTCTTAAATCCTAGTGACCTAAGGTCATCTGACCTGGGATCCATCGATTGAAAGCCCGCTATATGAATTTCCTTGTGAAACCTTGTTCAAAAGTGAGGACTCTTCAATATGACAAGCTATGTTTATTCTTATTGTTTAAAAGTATAAGCAAGGATACCTTTGCCTTCAACATTAATGTTGTAATTTGTTAGACTCTATCTATAAGATGCGAGAGACATTGTTTAAACTGTTTATGGGTCAGAAACTCTGTGAAAAGCACGAGGATTGATGAAGGTGCATTGCAAGTGAGGAGAATGAGAGAGACGGTGCATGAAAAGTATTGGTCTGCGGGATAATCATGTTATGATGGAATAGTCTTGAGCATTGCTCTAGAATTAAGCTTGGGGGAAATTGATGAATTCCAATTTAGTCATGTTTTACATTGCATATTCACTATAATATTCATGCATTTTGTTGTCATATGCAACATTTTACCATACCATACATTTCAAATCCTTTTGATTCTTAGAGTTAGAGTCTACATAACTTTGTGTTTTTTGTGTGTCCAGAACAACTGGTAGCATGACAGAGGAAGACCATCGAAATCTAGAGTGAAATCGGAGTCAAAATGAAGGTGATTTAATAAAAAATTGTTTGGTCACAACTATCACAAGCTTATCACGGATCGTGACACTAAGATGGAAGAATACAGAGCTTCTATCATGACCATGATTCCTAGATCACGGGTCATGATAGTACCAGATCATCAGTGACAACCGTGATAGTCAGTTCACAGGTCGTGACATCCTAATGCTAATATGCAATGTTTCGGTCACAACTGTGATGGTGACGGTCGGCTCATGGGCCGTGATACAATGGGAAGATTGAAGACGCTTTCGTCATGATTGTGATTTCATGGGCCATGACGTTTTAAAAGAAAATATTATGTTTTGATCACTACCGTGACATCAGAGTTATGGGTCGTGACGATGCCCCATATACATGCACGTTCTTCGATCATGGTCATGACATCGCTCGCATGTGAGATGGTTGTTCAGTCATGACCATGACATTTTTGTCACGGGCCTGACAATTTGCAGGAGATGGTTAATTATTTATTTTAAGGGTCATTTTACATAGTTTTTCGACGATTTCGATCGTACTTTGAGCTTTACCTACTGCTTGACAGAGTTTATCAAGGCAGGAATTCTTCCAACCTATAAATAACCCTCAAACCTTTTATTGAGGGCATACTTCAAGCCTGGAAAAGCCTACACGAAGAGAAGATGATGTGCTGTTGAGATTTTTTGTGAAAATGATTGTCATGAAGGTGTTCTTTTTCTGAATCATGATTGTATCTTTTCTTTTCTTATATTTTCAAAGGATGAACTCCCATGTACTTAATTGGGTTTTTATTTTGGAGAATTTGTATTGTAAGAGGGAAAACTAGATAAACCCTATTTTCCAAATTAATTTTATATATTCAATCTCTTATGTGTATGCATGTGAATCTTAATGCTATTAATGAATTTTTTGAGATTATGATCTTGTTATCATCTTGAGTAGGAATAGCATATTCATGGTTCTCGGTGATTCTTTGATTTGATCTTTGAAATTTTATTCATGACATTGCATACCACACGTAGATAGCATCTTGTAGGAATATCACCATGTGTGATTAACATCTTGGAGAGGAATAATCCATAGTCTAGGGAATCCATATTCAAGCATCTCAACCCTCCTATTAGATTAGATTGTCATCCTATAGAGAAGCAATCGATCTCGTAGAATTAAGATAGTTGACTCACTTTGGAGAGGAAGTCATATCTGTAAGAACCCCTAATCCTCTTAAGAATTGATAAAAAATAATTTTGATAAAAAAAACTGTGGTAGAATCTATTTTTTCTCTCCTTATCTTTATTCATCCTTGTGCTTGATGTCATCATAGTTTCTCTGCTTATCTTTATTCATCCTGCTTATCTTTAATGTTTTTTTTTATTTTTATCGTATTTCTTGACAAAACCTGTGGTATAATCTAATTTTTCTCTGCTTATCTTTATTCATCCTGGTGCTTGATGTCATCATAGTTTCTATTGATCATATCTTTAATGTTTTCATTTATTTTTATTGTATTTCTTGACAAATCAGAGATTAGATTACTTAATTACAAATCAGAGATCTTATTCCAATGTACCCCTCTCATTAGTTTGTGTGATTAGATTAAGGTAGAATACAATTCTCGTGGGAAGGATAACTCAAGTCATCTTGAGAATGTTTGGACAGCTAAGCTCGAAGGGTGCTTCAACACTCGTTGCTCTATGGTCGTTTGGTCTATGAACAATTAGTCAAAAGTCTGCTACAAATATTTCCTTGTGCATCCCTAAATGAAAACTAAACACTCTAAAAAAAGAGTGTTAATGTCAATAAGAAAAAAAAATGTTTTAAGCTTATTGATTACTTGTGTTTACAATATTAATGATATCATATGATTGATGTATTTTTCTCTTTTATTTAACATGATTAGAGAAAAAAATAATTATGTTCGAGTTTCAAAGCTTCTACAAAGATTGGATCTTTTGGAAAGAGGAGAGATACTTTGGCGACAATCATGTAACAAGAACAGTAGAAGAAAAGTATTGGTTGTTAGGATGGAAGACACGATCGATGCTTTGAGGTTCTTGCTTTATATTAAGTTTTTAGTTGACGAAAAGCAATTGTGTTTAAGCTTGGGAAAGTTTGACGCGAGAAAAAATATATATGTTGCGCGCATCTCATTTAGGTCATTTTTCATAGTCTCCATCAATTTCAAATATTAGTTATTGTTATTTTGTTCATTTTTCATGTTGAGTCAAAAAAACTATCCAAGAATGTTCAGTTTTACTTTTTAGGATAGAGAATAGGAAGATGAAAGGGGTTGGAACAATTTAGGTTTGGACAAATGAAGTCAAAACTAGCAATTGGGAAAGAATAAGCATGTAATGAACCTGTTTGAGATAGGAAACATGTTGTGTTCAGTCATCTTAGTCAGCACAAATCACTAAGCTGAACACGGGCCATGTTTAATTCAAGTCATGTTCATCTATCGTGTTTAACTCAAAGTCCAATCTGAATTAAAATTCAAATGGACTATCAAAATGAACCATGTTCACCAATGTGGATCGTATTATCTCACAACGAAGGTGATTTTGAATATCAAATACTGATATTTGTGATTTATGAATCAATCGAAGTGAAGTCATTGGATGAAAGATCCCAAGGGACGAGTTTATTCTATAATTAGCAACCCTAAAAAGGCTCTTTCCTTGGTTTCCTTTCATTAAATTTCTGAAGTCGGTGCTCTAGTTGTCTACAAGAAAGAACTTGGTACTCAATGTGAGAGCAGGAACTTGCAGTGGCGGGAGGAGCTTTGCTATTGTTCTACCTAGAGGGGAATATTGTTGTGGTCTTCACTTCTATTGGCAATAAGGTTATTTCTTAGTTATTTTATTATTTCCTCTAGATGCAAATAATTTAATGTTTAACCTTTTATAATATATATCATCCACTTTAGAGTAATTTTCTATTAGGTGAAAGATTTGTTGAATCTCGTTTATCTTCTGAGTAGTATTTTTCTTTTCTAAATTTTTATGAACTTGCATATGATTGATTAGTTTCAATTGTCTTTTTATTAACTTGAATTGATTCGGCACAGTTAATATAAAATTCTACCTTTTTTATTTTTTACACTAATTTAATTGCGAAAAAGCATTTGGTTGAGATAACATAAACAATGTTCTAATCAACATAGGCTGTGTTGCTCAACTCTCTAACGAGTTCATACCTAATGCAGTCCATTTGGGATGCATTTGTTCCATTATTTCAGGTTATCTGTTTTATTTTATTTATGATGCAAGTCCTATTTTGATTATCTGGTTCAAAACTTCTGATTTGTGGATTATCAATTTTTTTTTGTTCAAGAAAACTGGGCAGAGTACTCGAAGAAGTAGGAGGACTTGCTAAATTCTCAGGAAGTTGAGGAAGAGTATCAATGATTATATAAGCAGAAGAATATGGACTACAATGCATGTAGAGAGGCTGAAATATCATGATGCTGAGAGATAGACTGATTAGAGAAAGAAGAATCTGAAATGTCTGTGAAGAGAGAAAGGAAAACTCTTCACAAAAAGTTTTACATCTCTGCTGACAGAGATCACATTAGACTTGACATCTAGAAGTTTTTATCCCTTTTGTGTTAATGAATAACCCTTTAGGTGCAAACTTATATGCTAATGATTTGCAAATAGTATAACACGAACACCCAATATCCTTGAGATGATGTAAGTCTGGCTGCTTATCAAAGAAATTTTCATAACTGGATTTATTAATCAAGACCTGAAGAGGCATTCTATTGATAATGTGGACAGCTGCCTGTACACACTCTCCCAAGAACGTATAGGAATTTCAGCTTGAAACATTAAACCTCTAGCTACTTCCAATATATGCCTATGCGTTCTCTCATCCAAACCAATTTCTTAGCCGACCCCACCTAGTGGGATAAGGCTTTGTTGTTGTTGTTGTTGTTGTGTATGTGCAAGAACTCTGGTGTAGAATACCTTTTGAACTGAACAACTTATTACAGTTTGTATTGAAATATTTTGTTCCATTATCTCATCGAATGATTTTAATTCTTGTATCAAACTGATAAATTTTTCTAGCATAAGGCAATATTCATTCTTGTTTTTCAACAGATTAACCAAGTTCATTAGATTAATATCGTCAACAATACTTAAAAGTACCTATAACCATTGTGTGTGATATATCTATATGATCCCCAGACACAACACAATGGAAATCTTTGGGTTTATTACAATTATTCAAATTAGATACAAACTGAATCTTCTCTAAAGGCAAGTGTCTAATTTTTGATACCAGACTTTCAGAATAACAACACTTGCACCAACAAGAGCAACATCAGTTGTAGATGGAACTGGAGCAGCTATACCAAAATCTTCCAAGTAGTATAGTCATTTAAATTGCCTAACAATCACCCTCACCCATCCTCTGGATTATTTTTGAGGAACACAAAATTCTAGGTAAAAAGCAAATGGAGAATTCAGATATGAAGTTTGCTTGGCCACTGAAATCTTACTGTATCTAAAATCAGTAATGCATAGTAATTCTTAAGTCTTTTAATTGAGGATATTGGGTAGGATGTGAGACCATTGAAACCTCTTCATTAGGTAAAGTTACAATATTGTAATCTGAAACCCTTTTACATCTAAATGTGATTCTAGATGTGATGTGACAATATTATAATCTGAAACCCTTTTACATCTAAAAGTGATTCTAGATGTGATGTCATATGGTTAGAAGCACTAGAATCCAATATCGAGGACATATTAGAATCATTGAACAAGGTAGGAGTAGTACCTGGCATATTAGCAGCAATTCTTATCCTTGTTAGCTTCAGAAAATACTGATATTCGTCTTCTGTTAGAAAAGTACCGTTTTGATTTTTAGCAAGAAGAACATTGTATAGAGTACTGTTCCAAACAATAAAATTTGAGGAATCTGTTAACTGGTGTGGTATCATAGCAGCACCAGAACATATGACGAATTCAGATGTAGAGGACTAGAAAAATCTATGACAATACTTGTAGAAGAGCCAAAATTCGAAGATTCAGTCATCATAAACTATAGAACCACAAGAACAAAACACTGATGGATCCAGAAATGAAGAATCCCAAATAGATCTGTGTGAAGAACTAGAAATCCAAAAACAGATTATAACGAAGTACTAGTCAGTAAAACATAAGATCTGCTCACTCTTGTAGATTATAACGAAGTACATGAGGTCCTCATATCAGGGGCTATGATACCATGTTAAAAAGATAATTTCCTATTCTGGATCAGAATCGTAGACTCCATTGGAGCATAAGGAGAGAAAAGATTTCCAGAATAAGAGATGAAACAAAGAACTTTGAATTCTATCAACTGAATAGAAAAACAAACTGGAACCACTTCAGCCAGTACCTTCTCCTTCTATTTATAATCAACAAGAAAGACAAATTGTAATACAGGAGGTTCAAGTTCGCTTGGAGAATATCAAGAAATTGATTGAAAATTATATCTTTGGTAAGCACAATGCCCAAGACTTTAATTGAATATGTACAATCTTGTGATTAATAATCGCCTTAAAACTATGTGAGATAATAAATTTAGATATTTGCAAAAAGTGAAGGAAAATACTTACAAGGTGAATCAAAGGTGATCATAGATTTAAAGGAGTTAAGGAGGCAAAGTTGACTCGAGTACACATCCTTGTGGAGAAGGAAAGGAAATATTTTGAAGAGATGGATGATAAGCAATGTATGTTCTCTGAAGGAGAAAGGACCACATCAATGTCTTATTTGAAGTCAAATGTTGTGTTTTGTGATAAGTGGCGTTTTATTTATTTTTCTGGATTTTATATACCTAACAAGTAACAAGTGATGCTTTTTAAATTATCAATCTTTTATGATAGAAGATTTGATTTTTGTCTATTTGCCAGATTTGAATGGACAACTGGCAATTTACAGGGAAAAAAGAGCACCAATGAGATCACCCTATGGCTAAAACAAATATAACAAATAAGAAAAAATAAATATTTTGAAATATACGATCCGCTAAGTTCCGGGAATAAAAATACTACTTTTGTGAGGAAAAATGAATTGAAATATTTTGTTCGGCAAGATATTCAGTATATTATTTCAGTTCATCCATGTTGCTCAACTCTCATGGGTTGGGTTCCATTATTTCTGGTATATATTTTATTTTATTTATGACGCAAGTCCTATTTTGATTATCTGGTTCAAAATTTCTGATTTGTGGATTATCAATTTATTTTCTTCAAGACAAAGTGTTATAGAAAACTAGGCAGAGTACTAGAAGAAGTAGGAGGACTTGCTAAATTCTCAGGAAGTTGAGGAAGAGTATCAATGATTATATCAGCAGGAGAATGTGGTCTACAAGGAAAGTAGAGAGGCAAGAAGTCTGAATATTCTGAAATATCACAATGTTGAGAGATAGACTGATTAAAGAAAAGAAGAATCTGAAGTATGTTTGTGAAGTGAAAAAGGAAAAATATTCACAAAAAATTTTACATCTCCACGATAGAGAACACATTGGACTTGAAATCAAGAAGTTTGTACCCATTTTTTGTTAGTGAATAACCCTCTAGGTGCAAACTTATCTGCTAATGTTTTGCATGTATAACACAAACTCCCAAAAGCATTGAGATTATTTAAGTCTAACCTTCTTAAAAACTGGATTTATTATTCAAGACCTGAAGAGACATTCTATTTATAATGTGGACAGCTGCCTGTACACACTCTCCCCAATAATGTATTGGAATTTTAGCTTGAAATATTAAATCTCTAGCTGCTTCCAATATATGCCTATGTTTTCTCTCGACTAAACGTGTATATGCAAGAACTTTGTTGTAGAATACCTTTTGAACTAAACAACTTATTACAGTTTGTATTGAAATATTCTGTTATATTATCTCATCGAATGATTTTAACTGTTGTATCAAACTGATCTCCTGTCAAACTGATAATTTTTTCTAGCAGAAGGTAACATTCATTTTTGTTTTTGAACAGATAAACCAAGGTCATTAAACTAAAATCCTCAACAATACAAAAATATCTATAACCGTTGTGTGTGATATGTCTATATGATCCCCAGACACGACAAAATGAAAATCTTTGGGTTTATTACAATTATTCAAATTATATACAAATTGAATCTTCTCTAAAGGCAAATATCCTAATCATTGATGCCAGACTTTAAGATCAACATCACTTGCACCAGCAAGAGCTACATCATTCTTAGATGGAAATGGAGCAGCTATACCAAAATCCTCCAAGTAGTATAGTCCTCTAAATTGCCTAACAATCACCCTCAACCATCCACTGAATTGTTTTTGAAGAACACAAAATTCTAGATAAAAAGCAAATGAAGAATTCAGATATGAAGTTTGCTTGGCCAATGAAATCATATTGTATCTAACAGTAATGCATAGTACATTCTTAACTCTTTTAGTTGAGGATATTGGGTAGGATGTGAGACCATTGAAACCTCTTAATTAGGTAAAGTCACAATATTGTAATCTGAAACCCTTTTACATCTAAAAGTGATTCTAGATGTGATGTCATATGGTTAGAAGAACTAGTATCCAATATCGAGGACATATTAGAACCAATTGAACAAGATAGGAGTAGTACCTGGCATATTAGCAGCAATTCTGATCCTTGTTAATCAGCTTCAGAAAATACTGATATTTGTCTTATGTTAGAAAAGTATCGTTTCGATTTTCTGAATCATTGAAACTTACTTCTGCGCCTTAGGATTATTTGAATCTGTCTTTTCAGGAAATATCACAATGTTAGCACTTCTCTGAAGTTCTGCTTTATTTAATTTAAAATCAGAGAGAAACAAAAAAATTGATAGTGTTGTGACTTTTTTTGGCATGGCATTTTGCAATAATCACATATTATAGAGTAATCCTTCATGGCTTTAGACTTGTTACTGAAAAAAACTAACTGATTTGCAGGATTATGTACTGGGGAATTTACATGTTGTTTCTCTTCCTCTATGATCATAGAATGCATCCCAAGAAGAATTTATAAAGTTTTTGTTGGGCAAGATATTCATAATATTTATAAACTTGGTGCCATTGTTCTCTCAAATCTTTCCATACTACAAGTGCCTCCATAAGTGTATGTTACATTACTAATGAGATATTTAGCAATTGTGCTCCATGAAACCACAATATTGCTATACCGTTTCCACTGAGCATGCAGACTCTGATCAAAGTGCTCTAACCTACAAGATCCATCCACATATCCTTGCTTGTTTTTGGCAAGAAGAACATTGTATAGAGTATTGTTCCATGCATCAAAATTTGAGGAATCTGTTAACTGGTGTGGTATCATAGCAGCACCAGAACATATGACGAATTCAGATGTAAAGGACTAGAAAAATCTAAGACAATACTTGTAGAAGAGCCAAAATTCGATGATTCAGCCATCATAAACTATAGAACCACAAGCACAAAACACTGATGGATCCAGAAAAGAAGAATCCCAAATTGATCTGTGTGAAGAACTAGAAATTAAAAAACAGAAAACTGAAACAAACCACCCAGATCAAGAAGATGAGATGATGAGTCAGTAAAACTTAAGATCTGCTCACTCTTGTAGATTAGAACGAAATAGATGAGGTCCTCATATCAGGGGCTATGATACCATGTTAAAAAGCCAATTTCCTATTCTGGATCAGAATAGTAAACTCCATTGGAGCATAAGGAGAGAAAGATTTCCAGAACAAGAGATGAAACAAAGAATTTTGAATTCTATCAACTGAATAGAAAAAGGAACCACTTCGCCCAGTACTTCTCCTTCTTTTTATATATAAATACAACAATGAAAGAGGTAGGTTATCAGGGGATTTAAAAAAGCTACAGACACAATACACACACCTAATAATTTTTAATCATCTGCTACAGTAGTCAAGATTCAATTTAGTAGTGCCAGTATCATGTGTAGCATATAACAATAGCTTCATCACTAAATAATCAACAAGGAAGACAAATTGTAATACAGGAGGTTCAAGTTCACTTGGAGAATATCAAGAAATTGATTGAAAGTTTTATCTTTGGTAGGCATAATGCCCAAGACTTTAATTGAATATGTACAATCTTGTGATTAATAATTGCCTTAAAACTATGTGAGATAATAAATTTTGGTACTTGAAAAAAGTGAAGGAAAATACTTACGAGGCGAATCAAAGGTGATCATAGATAGCATCTTGTAGGAATTATCACCATGTGAGATCTGTGTGATTAACATCTTGGAGAGGAATAATCCATAGTCTAGGGAATCCATCTTCAAGCATATCAACCCTCCTATTAGATTATATTGTCATCCTATAGGGGAGCAATCGATCTCGTAGAATTAAGATAGTTGACTCACTTTGGGGAGGAAGTCATATTTGTAAGAACCCCTAATCCTCTTAGGAATTGATAAAAAAATGATTTTGATTAAAAAACTTGTGGTAAACTCTAATTTTTCTCTGCTTATCTTTATTCATCCTGGTGCTTGATGTCATCATAGTTTCTATTGATCATATCTTTAATGTTTTCTTTTATTTTTATTGTATTACTTGACAAAACCTGTGGTAAAATCTAATTTTTCTCTGCTTATCTTTATTCATCTTGGTTCTTGATGTCATCATAGTTTCTATTGATCATATCTTTAATGTTTTCTTTTCTTTTTATTGTATTTCTTGACAAATCAGAGATTAGATTACTAGATTACAAATCAGAGATCATATTTCAATATACCCCTCTCATTAGTTTGTGAGATTAGATTAAGGTAGAATATAATTCTCGTGGGAAGGATAACTCAACTCATCTTAACTATTACTTGATAACGACTAGTACACTTGCTAGAAAATTTTTAGGTCACAGTAGCACGCATCAAGAGGCAGACAACGCAGACTGTCAACAGGTTACCATGAGTCGGTTGGATAAATTATAGAGTGCATTGAACGTAGGTTATTCTCTCAACAAGCTTGAGTAGATGATCCATCGCATGATTATCGGAATGCCACCATCACTTGGTTTGTATCTTTTTCATTTCTTTTTTTCCCTTTATTGAGTTTTTTTCTTACTTGCATTGTATTTTTTTTCTCAAAGAAACTCAATGCTAGGGACAATATCTGTTTCACACTTGGGGAAGTATGCATATCATGCATCATATTTCTTTCTATTGCTTTGTTATGCATATTTGCTAATTTGCATTAGTTCTGTAGAGTTGCTTATGTACTGCATTCGAAATATGAAAATATGTAAAAATATCAAAAAAAAATGTGTCAAATTGACTTTTGTTTCTAACTTTTGACTAAAAAGGCGCATTAGCAACCCTAAAAAGGCTCTCTCCTCGGTTTTCATTCATTAAATTTCTAAAGTCGGTGCTCTAGTTGTCTACAAGAAAGAACTTGGTACTCAATGTGAGAGCAGGAACTTGCAGTGGCGGGAGGAGCTTTGCTATCGTTCTACCTAGAGGGGAATATTGTTGTGGTCTTCACAACAATCGTCCGTGAAGAGAGAGGAAAAATCTTCACAAAAAATTTTACATCTCTGCTGACAGAGATCACACTAGACTTGAAATCTAGAAGTTTTTATCCCTTTTGTGTTAATGAATAACCCTTTAGGTGCAAGCTTATCTGCTAATGGTTTGGAAATAGTATAACACGAACACCCAATATCATTGAGATGATGTAAGTCTCGCTGCTTATCAAAGAAATTTTGATAACTGAATTTATTAATCAAGACCTGAAGAGGCATTTTATTGATAATGTGGACAGCTACTTGTACAGACTCTCCCAATAATGTATAGGAATTTCAGCTTGAAACAGTAAACCTCTAGCTACTTCAAATATATGCCTATGCTTTCTCTCATCCAAACCAATTTGTTGTGGCGTGTATGTGCAAGAACTCTGGTGTAGAATACCTTTTGAACTGA
>LTAE01007569.1:11729-22490 GCA_001647135.1 Pontederia paniculata
AATTTCCATTTTTCTTCATATTTATTTTCTTTCCACATTTATCTTATTTCCAATTTTATCTTTTTAATTGGTTTCAATTACTTTCCTTTTATAAAAAAGTTCCTTCCTTTTTTGTAATTGATTTTCATTTTCAATTTGGTTTTTTTCCAAATTTGCCTTTGAACCGGTTTTTTTAACCGGTTCACCGGTTCGCCGGTTTTCCCGGTTCGATCCGGTTTTTGGCCGGTCGGAAGCTAATCCGTTTTTAGAGCAAAACCGGACCGGATCACAGGCCGGTTCGCGGTTGAACCGGTCGAACCGGCCGGTCCGGTCCGGTTTTAATAACATTGATAATAATAGTATAGTATAGATTTTAAAATATAGAATGAAGTTTGTCAGAAAATCAGAAAGCTTGAGATGGAGAGTATGGGAAGGGAAGTATGTGATAATCAGCGGGCATGCAAACTGCCTGCAGCACATTTAAATAGATCCTTGAATGAAAGCAGCGTCTCGACATGAAGAGAAACAGGACGCAACGACGATGAGTGCAGCAATCTATTTGAGAGGTGGAGGTAATCTTCATCAGTCCTCTGCTTTAACAAGTCGTGGTACAAGTGAAATCCCTGTTCATCGCATATCAGAGTTCGCGACATCTGGATACATAACGGACGAGGAGCATCAGGAGGAGGACCGGAGGACGTCGCCTCCTCCTCCTCCTCCTCCTCCTCCTCCTTCTCGTTGATATTAAAGCTGAATTCCTTGTAGAAGCTTGGATGATTACTTTTCCTATAATTAGCCGTCCAAATATCAACTGTCCGCCCAGAATCACCGAGCAATATGATCTGTGATACCTTACATTGGCTACAATTGTGGAGGCGACATCGGTGGTGTATCTCCATGCTGCGGGCACCTGTCTCCGAATCGCCCTCAAACACGTCATGCACACGGACGCGTTCGGTTCCAAGGTCGATGGTGAGCAGCATCGAGTTTTCCGTCCGGAAGGTGGAGCTGATGAACCAGTAGAGAAGTCCATTGTAGCAGAAACAACAGGTCACGAACCAAAGACGATGAAGCGGCGCCGTGACCTCGTAAGTCCTCCACGAACTGGTGCCCAAGGTGAGGATCTGGCAGCGTCTGCCGCACATCACCACGACCTTGTACTGGTTCGTTGGAGGATGGAACCCGAGACCCACCATCGAAAAGTATCCGCTGCCTTCCCGGCCGAAGTAGTCAGGGTACGTTGGCGGCGACAAGGCGAGCGCCTCTCCGGTGATAGGATTCCAGGCCTTGAGCTCTCTCATCCTAATATTGTACACGCACACGAGGCCTTCTGAAGACGGAGTGGAATCGGGTTGATTGTACGTGCCGGTAACCCACAGGCTGCGCGAGCTGTGGCGCCACTCTTCGACAGGGAAGCGCACTATCTGGAACAGTCGTGGCGAGGAGAAGAGGAAGGCTGTCGGGAGCCGTGCGCTCCAGCGTTGATGCAGGAGGTACCTGAAGTGGGGATCGTCGATGATGGCGAGCCAACGCTTGCACACGGCGCGAAGCCGCAGGTGGCCGTCGAAGCAAGGAACTCTGAGCAGTATGTTTTGGATGACATCGTCGTTTAGGACGATGTCAACGTCTCTGCTCTTCTTCAGCATCTGCAATTCAATCAGTTTTTTTCTTTTTTTTTATATATACTGCAAGCACGTAACGAATCTATTGGTCTTGCTTTCGGTTAGTTACGCGGCTGTTTGTAAAACTTATTTATAGGACCTCGATTTTCCCTTCAGAACTCAAACAATCAATCATCGATATTGTTTATGGGTACGGTCTGTTCTGGCTCTGGATTCCGTGTTCTACTTGAACTTGGCATCTTTTGTTACGTTCTCACATATTAATTTTATTTTGAACTAATTATTAGGTCAGAATTGGATCTTATTTATTAAGCCAAAATGTTTGGAATTGACTCGAAAGAATTTGAATTCTGGTGGTGTAATTATTTTTAAATTTGGGAAAAACTTTTCTTTCGTAATTAACGATTTTGACTTCTGATCGTATTCGAAGCAGGAGTTTAATTTGAAGTCCAAACGTCCAATTCAACTTAACTTTTCAGAAATCTATAATTATATTTAACCACAAAAATTTAATTGTATTACCTCTCAACATAATTTACTAATCTATATTATCATGCATTATTCTATTTACTATATATAAGTAATTCAAATTTCAATTCAAATTATCATATTTACTTATAAAAAAGTTTACTAAACAATATGCATCACTTTACCAAAATATCCTCTATAATATTATTAAGTTAAAAGTTATATATTATTAAATTAAAACTTATCAACTTAAATCATAAATTCATAAATTAATGCATTAACTAATTAATATCCTTCAAAATAAAATAATATTTATAATTATTATCAATAATAATAATCAACAAAAAAACTTATTATATTATTATTATTATTATTATTATTATTATTATTATTATTATTATTATTATTATTATTTTTATTATTATTATTTTTATTATTATTTGTATTATTATTATATGATTATTTTATTATGTTATGTTTATTAAGAGTTAGAAGGGCGAATATGAAAATTAAATGTAAGCAAATTTACCACATGAGTGGTAATATGGATAAACAATCTCCTCTTAAATAGTATGGATTTTCACTTCATAATCAATCTGCATTGCTATACAATTCACATTGCTTATAAATCAAAATAAGTAAACATTTTAATATGATGGATTAATTTTAGATTATCAATAATCTACAAAGATTACCAATAAAAAAATATCTCCTTAGTGGCGTCGACTTAAGTTTGATGCAAGATGACATAAAGTGCAATATAATTGATACTTATGTAATTCCCAAATTAAAAAAAGATAAAAAAAGGAAAGTGACAATATTTATACCTTCCTCCCCATCTTCTCCCTTCTCATCAGACATAACAACCACCTCTTTTTTCCCTCTTATCTTAATCTCGCTCCCAACGCATGCACAACAATCATAAAAGATAGCATCACCATTGCCTCTTTCTCTCGCCAAAACACCCTCAAATTCACGGTTTATTGTTTGAACACAAAACACCCTAAAATTTGAGGATTTACCAAATTAACCCTCAAATTTAACTGAATTTGGAGCTTGAGTTTGATTTCATTTTAACCTTGTTTGAAAGCCTAGACTCCTTTATATAAACTTCAAGCCACAAAATTATTTTCATAAAGCTTATTTTTTTTCTTCTATTGATCATCACAAAATTTTGTCTCTTGAAGTACATTTATGAGAGGGTAGCAGTGATCAACCGAATGCAAGTAGTGGAGAACATTTTAGGAGATGAAGAGGACGAACGACCTAGAATGCAACATCGGCATTAGATATACGACCAAGGTATATTTTAGGTGGGTCACTGGTAGATATGGATGGATTTTCTTGTATAGATGAAACATGTTAGGGATCCTATATTGATAGAGTGATGTAGTCACACATCATCTTTAGTATACAATAGATCTTTAATTTATTATAGATCATATATGCTTCGTGAATACAAAAATTGATTGTTTTTAATCGCTTGACGACAACGTTGTTGCACGCACGCCATGGCTGACACGGCCTATTGGCTCGACACTGCTTGTGTCAGCAATGCCATATCCTATTGCCTTGTTCATAATGCAGCATATGTCATTCTAGAACGCGGTCTACATTGTTCGAAATGATGCATGCATTGTTCAAGATGCGACCCACACACTACAAGAAGATTGGCATCTAAGGATGCAACTTCTTAATGTTATGGAAGCATTTTATACATCACTAATCAATTTACCTACTCTTTAAAAGGATCCTTATTATTATGTCCCAAAGAATTAGGGATGCTAAGATTTGCATTGTCAACATGCGTCTCTAATATTAAGACATTACCATTTCATCCTAACTAGTGTTGTTAAGTTACAAACACAACTTTTTTTTGCTTCACTGATCACTTGTGTCCCCATTGTAAGGACACAATTTACATTAACATCACCAAGTTAAGGACCCTTCAGTTTACATTAACTATAGCATAGCCATCAAACTCGCATACGATTTCAAAAGTGTTGTTATTCTTGGTGTAAGAAAAATTGTAATTTTATAAATTACATCATCAATGAGTCATCCCCAAATTTAGGCATTATAATTTTTTTAAAAAAACTTTAGCAATATTGTTAAGTTAGGTGTCCCCTTTGACATCCGTTTATTCCTAAGGAAGCAATTATATGTAATTGAGAATTGTCGACAAGTTTATGACCATCTTGAAGATAATAATTTTATTGTGTTAACATTTTGTTATCATAAAAAATTGAAATTTAATGAAATATGTGAAAAACTCAATTACAAGACACATCACATTAAATAAAATTATCATTAATAGTGGAAATTCTCAATATGCATAATAAAATAAGTTGCAATCTCTGTTTAACATTTATTTACATTACACAAGTTGAATTATCAAACAATATTTTCCCAAAACCAGAAAATTCAATCATTTCAAAGGTTGAAAATTAATAATTGAAATATCCAGAAGACATACATCTCAAAGTAGCTATGTAATCAACTAGTTTCTCTTCACAAGTCAGAATGTTAAAGTTATCAAATAAAAATAATTTCTCAGTAGGATGTTGATGACAATCCAAGCAAATTGACCTCATACAATTCTCATCACGAAATCCAAAAATTAAAAACCAATCAAAGGTACCATTATTAATAAGAATAATAGAAGAAACAACCAATTTAGAATTAGTAAAGATGAGAAGCTTATCGATCAAAGAACTACTTAACATCTGTAAAGAAGCATTAGTAAATAGTGAACTCAAATATGTGCTCAAAGTCTACAAAAGTGTTTTCTTTCGCTCAACAATCCTTAACACCTGCAAAGGGGGATTAGTAACCAAAGAAGAGAAAAAATTAGTGTTAGTATTAAAACCTCTAAGTTATCTTCCTTTTCTCTCAACACTCATCAAAGCTGATCTTTCTGAACACTAGGAATATAATCCTCTCTCATCCTCACAACTCTTATAACATTCAACACTTAATTTTTTTTCACCAATGTTCTTAGAAAGTGGCCTTTCTGAGCTCTCAAATTTTTTGCTCTCATGTCTCACTTTTATTGGTGTCAAAACACTCATATTGTTTCTCTTCCTCATCATTATCACTCAATATTTGGCTCATATTTTCACCATATTCAGAAATTTCTTCTATTGCCATGGAAGAACTTTCTCTCTCATCCTTTCTGGTATCACATGCTTCTACTTCTTTTTCCAATCTACTTTTCCCTCAAAATCACTAACATCATCAATAGTTAGACCACTCTTGAATTGGAGAAAGATTTTAGCGAGCTCGTCATCCACTTTATCTAACTTTGCTTCGATAGCTAGGTGTGAAGCCATCAATCTTGAGACTCTATCTTTGTTACTCTTTTGATGGTTTGTTCTCTTTGGTGTCAATCGCTGCACATGTTCTTCTTTCTTTCCATATTGTTCATATCGTCCATGTAATCGTAGAAGAATATTATCCTCTCTTAGAGTTTGATCATACAATTAGAATATGCGACATTCTAGTTTTTTTATGGTATCTCCTAATGTCTGTATGACTCATTGAGAAACCTGCATATGTTAGCTAAAGCTTCCCCGCAACCTCATGTGGTGACACTTTTATTTTACCTACTCAAGTTGGATTTTTCCCTCTAATGCTCTCACCACTCAATCTTTTTCCTCTCTTGAACACTCCAACAAGTTCCAAGGGAACTAAAGCAAGTCAAAACAAGATAAGAAGTAAATCAAAAAACTATAAGAAGAATTAGATTAGACTCTTCTTATCTCAATTCTATAGACTTATTGAAGAAATTGTAGCTTCACTACTCATGCTTGTGCCTCTTGATTAACTGCTCTGATACCATGTAAAGAATAACTTTCATCTCTCTCTACAACTCTCTCAGCATATCAAAGAGATGAACAAACAATAGGAAAGATAGAACAAGAAGAAATGAGAGAAAGAGATGGAGTTATGAGTTATTAGAATAAAAATAGTTGTTACAGTGTTAACTACTAGTTAACTTAATTTCAAACTATCTACAAATATAAAGAAGACATGTGTCAACTTGATATTTTTCTACATGCATTTGGCTCGACTCGGCTTGTCAGAAATGTCGTATCCTATTGTCTTGTTCAAAACGTGGCCTATGTCATTCTAGAACGCAGTCTATGTTGTTCGAATGATGCTTGCATTGTTCAAGACGTGACCCACACACTACAAGAAAGTTGGTCTTTAAAGATGCAACTTTTTAATGTTATGGATGTTTTTTATATGTCACTAATCAATTGACCTACACTTTAAAAGGATCCTTATTCTTAAGGTCCCACAAAATTATGGATGCTAATATTTGCATTGTCAACACACATCTCTAATATCAAGACATTACCATTTCGTCCTATCTACTGTTGAAGTTACAAAAGCCATTTTTTGCTTCACTCAGTTGTGTCCTCAAACTCGCATATGCTTTCAAATGTGTCAATATTCTTGGTGTAAAAGAAATTGAAATTTTATAAATTACATCACCAATGAGTGATCCCCAATTTTAGGCATTTCATTTTCTAAGAAAACTTTAACATTGGTAAGTTAGGTGTCTTTTTTGGCATTCATTTGTTCCTCCTAAGGAAGCAATTATATGTAATTGACAATTGTTGACAAGTTGATGAGCATGTTGAAGGTAATAATATTATTGTGTCAATATTTTGTTATCATAAAAAGTTGAAATTTAATAAAATATATGAAAAACTCAATAACAACACACACAAAAATAAAATTATTATTATTAGTGGAAATTCTTAATACACATAATAAAATAAGTTGCAGTCTCCATTTCACATTTCTTTGCATTACACAAGTTGAATAGCTCATGACTCCTAAACTTAATCGTATAAAGAAATTAAAATTATTCAGCTTTTGTAATCAATTCTTGGTGCATGCTCATCCTTCTTGCATGTCCATCTTGTTATCATATTACAATAAATTTGCAAGCAACTTTCCTAATGTATAATTATAAATAGTATATATTTTATTAAAAAAGAATCAATTACGTGTTAAATTGATAATTTATCTTGAATACCTACAATCAAACTTCCTAACATATCTGCACTATCATAAAAGAGGGTTAGAAGTATGAAATTTATGAGCAATATGATTTCAGTAACATGAATTATATATGACTCCATAATGACATCCCAAATAAGTTACCCATTTTTTTTTTAAAATTAATAATATTACCTTGCTTTCGTCGGAGAGGTTAGATTAATCTATTGTTGATAATTGATGCAAAAAATCTGACAACAAAAATATTAGCAAGTGCACTAATAAAATCAAGTAATAAAGAGTGAATATGAATCGTTGATCTCACGAGGATTAATCTAATATCCTAATCATTGTTATCAAGATTAAAAAGAGTTTGATAATTAATTAAATTGAAAAGAATAAATTTTGTGCATAAATGGTTATAATCAAATGCGAACAGGTTATGATTGAGACTTGTAGCCCCACTATTATCTCTTAAGCTAAAATAATCAAAATAAATCTGAATAATTATGATGAAAGAGTTGCATTAAAGTTATAAGACTCGGAACTGGATGATCTAACTATCTTAAATTAATGTTAAATTAGAACAACTTGAATTCAAATCAGTTCTAATTTAAATTAATTTAATAAGTGTGCAACCAAGATTGTCAATATCGAGATCTTGCATAAGATTATAAGAGAGTTACAAGATCGAAAATTATAAGATCATATCAAAAATCATAAGATCCTACGAATTAATAAATAAAATAATATATTTTAATATAAAACATATATTTTTAACTTTTTTTGCACTCTTTTTTAGAATTAAACTTCAACATATCACAATTTAATCAATTTGTAAGAACAATATATTGAACTCCATCTATATTAAGTGTTACTATTAAAATCATAAAAAATATTATTTTTCTAAATGATCAAAATATTTATTTGATATTGTATAGGATCAGATAAGATGATAAGATTGTATGAAATAAATTAAAAATCTATTAAGATCAAAATCGATTAGGATCCTCAAGATCATAAAATTTTAAGATCTTAAAATGTAGACCGACATATTGACAACTATATGTGCAACAATAAACCCCAATTATTAACATATCAAACTAAGTGAGTTAATAATCCATAAATTTTAAATTTCAAACTAGATAATCGAAATAGGACTTGCATAAAAATAATTCAAACATGTTGAAAATATGGAAACACGACATATGTCGTGTTCGAAAATGGTCCATGCTAGACATGTGTGTATCAGATTATTGACAATCATACCCTGCATCTGATTAGAACACAACCCATTTTGATTTAACCGAAAAGATATGCAATTAATTTAATCTCAAGAAATTAAAAAAAATGAATTTAATATTACAATATCGAATTAATTTAATAAAAAAACACTACTATTAAAAACTAACCAATTAAATGCAAGTTGACAAATTTCAAAGAAACTAGTCTACTTTAGAATGACATATAGAAAAAAATTAGACATGCTAATTATCATCTTAAAAAAAAAATGAAATTATCAACGAATTCTGTCATGAACAAATAAGTTGATGAATATAGCAATCCATTTCAGATACAACAATAGCATCACTCCTCGTGACTTCTTTGGATCTTTTGGGTTTGCCACTAACATTAGTAATTCTAGACAGATCATCATTCCATTGAAATAAAAAATCAAATGATAAGATGCTAGATATTGAAGTAAAGCATTGTATTTAAGGAAACACATGGTTCATTAAAGATCATCGGAATAACATTTTGAATCTATAACCATTGAAATTCAGTTATAGTACCATAAAAAATAATCATGACACTTCATGATATATTAAGTGATAAATTCAATAATAATAAGATAAAAAATAATGATGACTTCATGATCTGACGAAAGCAATTAACATAATTGATGTATATAGTATTCTCATTAAAGAGGTTAATGGATGAAAATAAAGAAAAGTTATAAAATAAACCAAAAAATTGAAAAGAGGAGAAAAGTGGTTAGAGCAACTTTTGAAGATTAGCAAATTATATGTTCACAAAACTAAAAAGTGGAGGGAAAATGTAACACCCGAAAACGCACCCCGCCACGCGGACGAATCGACATTCGTCATGTGCACAAAATAGCCTTTGCGACACTACGAGACAATGACTTGATCATTGACAATCATGGTCAATGTACATATGAACCCAAAGAGTACAAGGAGTTATTATTGACATAGAATAAGATCAGCATAGACAAAATAAGATCATGACACTTATACGAATCAGCGAAAGACACATAAACTTGATTAAAAATGACATAATCCAAGACTTGAACTTTAACATACAACTTACTTGTCCATAAAGGTCACTTAACATAACTTGACATACATCAACTTGCCCGAAGGCGATACATAATCTTTCAATCAACAACATAATTAAAAGACAACATGACATAAGATAAACAACTCTAAGACAAGACTAACTTCCCATGTGCATCACCGATCATGAGCAATACAATGTTCATTAGCATCATTAATTCTTGCTACCTGCAGGATCAAGAAACAGAGGAATTTTATCCCGTTAGATTATGTAAAGGTTGAAGAATGAGTGAATCATATCACCCATATATAAAAAGACCTATAAACAATAAATAAACATAGAGCATATCATAGGGTTTTAACCCAAGTTTAAGGTCAATATATGATCATTCATCTTTTCTTTACATTTGCTTCTTAGCCATTTATGCTCCTTGACTTAACTTTAAGTCTATGTTTCATCTTGCTTACATTCTTATCTTATTTATGCATTATTAACATAATGCATCTTTAATTCATCATGACTTTACTTTATTTGGCATTATCGATATAATGCACCATATACTTATTGTTATGGATATAACACTCCTTTATACATGAATCCTTTACTTAGCATGACTTTCAATGCACATAACCCCTTTTCAGACTTAACTTCATTGTTCATGTCAACTTCTTCATCTTTCATCTTCTTATCATGTGACATCAAAGAAGTTAATTAGTCTAACTTCACATAAGTCGTCCTCAAGTCGTCCCCATAGTCACATGTCCTATTTTTATCTTGCTTGATTGAGGGTCGTCGTGCACAACAACTTAGTTCGGTTGATCAGGCCAGGAACGCGTCATTGCATCCCCCCTTCTGCCCCTTTTGGGCTTTTAGGAATTTTAACCCAAGGAAGTGACCACCCATACTTTTCAAAGTAGATAATAAAAATCACATCAATCGGATATCTGTGCAAAGAGTTATGAATAAAAAAATGAAGGTCGGTTGAACCCATTTTAAAGGTCGGTCAAACTCACAAAGGTCGGTTGAAGAACTCATCAATGTCGGTCGAGCCTTGGATAGGTCGGTTGATCCAAAATGAAGTCAGAGACGAAGGTCGGTTGAAGAACTCATGAAGTCGGTCGAACCCACGAAGGTTGGTTGAAGAACTCATCAAAGTCGGTTGAACCTAACACAAGGTCGGTCGACCGACCTTAGCCTGAAAATACTGTACGAACTTCATTGAGATATTTGATCTTCTTCTCGTGAGATATGGGTCAAGGCATGAATACAAAAGTTGTAGATAATCTTGTTAGCTTTCCACATAATAAGAAATCAACTTATATAGACATCTACACGAAGAGTTATGATCAAAATAGTGAAGGGGTATATTTGGAAAGAAGTT
>LTAE01007570.1:0-22489 GCA_001647135.1 Pontederia paniculata
TAGCTAGCAAATAGCTGTCAATTAACGAGCAAATAGCGAGCAATCACACGATAGATTTTTTTATTTAAAATTATTAGCGGTCATATTACGAATATTTAGCGAGTAATTAACGAGAAAATATCGAGTACTTAGCGAGTAAAAAATTTGCTCGCTAATAACGAGTAAAATTCAGCGAGCAAATCTTTAGTCGAAAAATGGTCGTTGTTTGCTCGGTAATGATTTTAGCGAGCAAGTAACGAGCAAATGACGAGTGTTTTTTTGCTCGCTAATTGCTTGTTTTCTTGTAGTGTATTGATTAATTGAATCTCAAAATATCAAAATTGGTTGAAGCACTGACTAAGGCCGAGAGGAGGATTATGAAGATCATGAGACTAGAGGAGAGAAAATGAGAAAAATTAAAGGAGACAAAAAATTATAATACTAGAGGAAATAGAAGGAAAAAATTATAGGAGAAAAAAGTCATATGTTATAAGAGAGACAAAGTGAACTATTAGGGGATGGAAAATAAAGAAATAAGGAGAGAGAAAATTATGATATTAAAGGAAGTGCAAGGAAAATATTATAAAACAGAGAAATTAAGTATATTAGAAAAGAGAAAAAAATGGAGGAAAGAGAAAGTTATGAAATTATATTATAGGAGAGAGAAAAAAGATATAGAGGAAATAGAAAGTGGGATATTATACGAGAGAGAAAAAGGAAATTATGAGATTAGATTATAGGAGAAAGAAAAATGAAATATTATAATAGATTATATGAGAAAGAAAAATAAAATATTATAATAGAGAAAGTTATGAGATTAGATTATAGGAGAAAAAAATAAATCATTATTATAGAGAAAGTAAAAAAAATAGAAGAGAGAGAAAGTGAGATATTAGAAAAGAGATATTATAAAAATAAGAAAATTGAAGAAAAGAGAAAGTTATAAGATTCAATGATATGAGAAAGAAAGTGAAAATATTGTAACAGAGATGAAGTCAGATATTACACAAGAGAGAAAATGAGATAAAAGTAGAGAAAAGAGAAAGTAAAATATCATAGGAGAGAGAAAATAAGATATTACAAAATATGAAAAATGAGAAATTTGAAGGAGAGAAAAATAAGAGATTAAATTATAAGAGATATAAAGTGAGTTATTATAAGGAAGAGAAAGTTAAGTAGTATATAAAAGAGAAAATGATGAAGTCTAACGAAATGAAAAGTAAAGGAGAGATAAAGTTATGATATTAGATAAAAGAGAAAGGAGAAGTTATACATGATGAAATGTTGGTATTAGAAGAAGGAGAATGTGAGAAATTCGTACGACTTATTTTATTTCTTAAAGATGATATAATATTATTTTTAAGAAAATAGGATTTTAGTTTGTGATGCATAATATTTAAAAAATATTACCACACTTTTGAAAGGAATAAGATTCTTTTCATTTGATGGAATCTCAAAATTTATGATTCTTAAATAGATTATTAAACTAACGAGTAATTTTCAAATTTGGTGCCCCATCTTTGCATAAGATTCTAAGTTGGTACCTTAACTTCATTTTGTAACTGATTAATACTCTAACTATATAATCATTTCAGAATTGATCCCCTCTGTATATTATAATATATTTTTGTTGATGTGACAATCATATCATGTGTTTTAATGAATAATTTATTAAAACTATAACCAAATCAACTGAAATATAAATTAATACCTCCAATTTAAAAGGATTACATATATAAAAATGATAATAAATAGTTGTCGAAAATAATTTTTTATATAAATATTTTTTAAGTTAGAATGATTTTCTAGTGATGTAGCTATCAAAAAAATTATCTATCAAAAAAATGATGTGATAATCACATTGTCAAAAAATAGTCATAATATATAATTGAGATCAATTATGAAAAAAATTGTATAGTTGATGGTATAACTAATTACAAAAAGTTTTATAAAAATTTATTAATAAATTATTAGTTAAAACACATGATATGCAAAGAGGAGATATTATTTTCAATGTCTGAGTAGCAACCATCTCATATATTTTAATTATATTTGGATATTATAATATATTTTAATTGATGTGACAATCACATCATATTTTTTAACTAATAATTTACTAATAAATTTTTATAAAATTTTATTTTGTAACTAATCATTCTCTCGACTATACATTTTTTTCACAATTTATCTCATTTATATATTATGATTATTTTTTTAGCAATGTGGTAGTCACATTATTTTTTTTCACAAATAATTTATTTTTTTATACTCATATCAACCACATGCAAAAAAATCACTCTAACTTAAAAAAATATTTATATAAAAAATTTGCTTTTGACAACTATTTATTATTTTTTTATATTTATAATCCTCTTAAGTTGGAGGTATTAATTTATATTCAGCTAATTTGATTATAATCTTAATAAATTATTCAGTAAACCATGATGTGGTTGTCATGTCAATAAAAATAGATTATAATATGCAAAGGGGATCAATTCTTAAATGATTATATAGTTGTAGTACCAATCAATTGCAAAATGAAGTTAGGGTATCAACTTGGAACCTTGTGAAAGATCGATATCAAATTTGAAAAATACTCTTAAACTAACTAAATCAAACATATGAAATGTACATTTTAAAGGAATTTACAAAGATAGCACCAATAAAATGCAATCATTTTTTCTAACAATAATATTTTTTCATAAAGAGTCATGATTGTTGATTTTCTCATTAAATCGAAATTTAATTTTGCAACTAATTTAATAAATCAAAATTTGATATTATCAAGCCATATTTTTATAATCATATCATTAGCATAATATTACAGAAATAATATACCTAGTATTGTAGTAAATTCAAATTTTAAAATAACATATTTACATTAAAAAATGTAATGTAAAATATCATATATATATATATATATATATATATATATATATTTAAAACAACTGATAATTTTAAATTTCTTTCTATTTTATCCTAAATAATTCATTTGTTATTTACATCATCTATCCAATTAATTTCTCTCTTTATTTATTACATAAATTATTTTTTACTTTTTCATTTCTTTTTTCTTACATTTTTCTGTTCATATTTGTTTTTCTCTCTTTATTTTACATTACCTTCCTTTTCTTTTTTCTTTTTGTTTCCTTTGACAATCATTGAATCAATGCAGTTTCCTTGTTCTCATTTTGCCATTTCCTTATTTTCTCGCATAATATTATGTCTTTCTTCTCATTTTTAAAGTTTTTTTTCATATGCAAACGTCTCTTTTTTTATTATTTGCATAATTTTCTTATTTTTATTCACTTTTGGTGTGACCAATTTTTTTTGGCAATATCTAGTAGCTACTTTTTCTTTAATTCTAACGTGTTTATGCTCATTTCTAATTTTTGTTCATGGCTGAATTAACTTCATAATCAGTTCATGATTATGAGATCAAATTGATCGATTCAGTTTTACTAACATTGCTTACAATCTAGAGTTTGAATAACAAACTAGCTCACTACGTACTTCAATATATACATAGAAAGTGAGTGTAAACTACTAGATCTCACAAGATTAGGTATTCTTTATATACGTTCATTCTCATTTAAAGAGATATCAAATTTCAGTCCTTTTGAATTTTTGTTGGAAATTTTATGTGTGCAACCCGGGATGACATGGATTAGGTAGGAATAAATCTTCAAAAATCATAAGGACAACCGTAAAAAAATAATGTTTTTAGACTAACCCATGTAGACATGTCGATATAGCAATATCAAATTTTTAAAGAGAATTTTCTATTTATCACTTCATTTTTCTCTTGTTGAATAACCCTTATTGAACTTTTGGTTGCTATAGAAAATGCCATGGAAAAATTGAAATGAATGATTATTATTGATCACTAATTTGTATTCAATGATTAATCCCCTACAATTAATCCTTTTGTTGGCCTCCAACCTTTCTAATGATAGTTAAAGATTGATTCATGAATAACATAATACCAATTGCTTGATGATTGAATCCCCGAGGGTGAATTCTAGGTGGGATGATTCATTTTAGATGTTATTTTTATTTGTTTCTCTTAAATTGAGAATTATTTACATGCAACTTCTAAACTACAAGATTAATCATTTACGTCATTTGGATTATCAGAATTCTCAATTTTACTCATCATTGACTTTTTTTTGTTTGTCATTTATACCTAGGTACGAACACATGATTAAAAATTAGGGAGGGAGTATAATAAATTAAAAAAAAACTTATATTCAAATTTATGGAAAGTAATATTTATTGATAATAAACATTAAAAAACACCACATTAGTAGTTACCATATGAAAAAAGAAAATCTCTCTTTCAAATATGAAAATCATATATGAGTGAATCCACGATAAACTTTTCAGTAATTTCCTTTTCGATATAAACTAGCAAATAATTCAAGTCAAATTCATCTTCTATATTGTTGTGAAGCCTATTTTTTATTATTTTCAATGCCGAAAAGGATCACTCGATTGTAGTTGTAAAATTTGGAAGAGTAAGAATAAGAGTCACTACTCGGTATACATAATGATAAATATTAAACTTCTTTCTTTCCATCATTCGTAGACACAAGTTAGAGATAGTTGATAGTTCTTTGATCAAAATGTTCAAAATGTACTCTCAATTACAATAATTCATATTCAACAAAATCATGTGAATAAAATTTGTGCAATGATTGATAAATATTATTAATTCTGAATAATTGATGCATCTCCTTTGGATCTAAAGTAGAAATGAGAATGAGTAATTTTATAGTATGTTCATTGAACTTATTGTTCAATTCTTACAATTGAGAATTAATTACATCATTGAAATAATGTGCCATTGGAATATCACCTTGTTGATGTCGAGCTCTTCATCTTCTTATAACATAAGGTGCATTTAGATTTCGAATAGATATGCTGATTGATTCACAAAAAGCTTTCGCCTCCTTAGTTAAATAATCAAATTCTTCATCTCATAATTTTTGAATGGCTAACCCAATAGACGTAACAAGATAAATTGTATTTAAAATATTTTGAGTTTGATTTTAAAAATACTAATATAACATATGAGAAATCTCAATAACTTTTCTCATCAAATATAAATTAAACATAAACTCAAAAGAAGTAATGCCTCATATACTCCATCTACTTCTGCACGTTGGACTAAAGTAGCTCCATCATCAATAATGTTCAATAAGACTTCACATGTTGCACTAAACATCTCAATCAATTTAGATATAGATCTCAAATGTGGACTCCAACTAGTGTGTTTGGATTTTTGTAAAGTGTCTATTTGATTAAACAATTATCCAATTTAAAGTTCGTCTATAGAAAGTAAAAAATGAATATTGTTGCATGAACGTCTTTCAGTTGATCATTATGCTTGCATGAAGCATCAACTACGTTAACAATAGATCTTAACTTAGTAAAAAAATGATGGATTATAATTACATCTTTTGAAACAGCAAGCAATGCTAATTGTAAACAACGTGTCATGCAATGAACAAAATAGAGATAAGGACATGTGTTTAAAATTAGAGCTTGCAACTTGCAACTCATTCCATTCATATCTCATATTACTTACACCATTGTAACATCGTTATCGAATGCTTTGAACATCAAGATTATACTGAGGTAGAATAAAAAAATATTGCATCCTTCAATATTGATGTAGTAATACTTTTAACATTAATAAATCCAAAAAAATCTTTCTTTCACATCTCCATTTTTTTCAACAAATCTTAATACATAAATGTTTGATCTTTTTCTTTTTACTCATCTCGTACCTCATCAATTACACAAGTTTGCATCCCCTTTTCATGAATAATATTTTTATTTTAGTTGAAAGGATATGAGATTTTCTTTTTGTATTCTAGGTGAAGTGAAGCATTTTGCGAATATTTGTCTAAAGCATTTGATACTTCATCGTTATAAGGTGAAATCAAATGAAACAACTAACATAAATTCTCAAATCTTTTTGACATTTTTGTTTGATCATTATCTCTAAAGCACATTCTTGAAATGCAAGAAACTTTGCTATATCAATTGAAGTTTTTAATTAAATTTATTATATTTCATGAGCTTATTGAGATGTATATTGTTCAAATTTTTTTTAAATATGTAAAGATTGATCCGTGAGATTATCAAAAACTTTTTTAACATTTTGATGAGAAGAACTCATATTTTCTTCCAATATGTGCTAAAAATGTAAATTTTTTTTCATCTCTCACTTTTTTTAATTTCAAAATTCATCTATATTGAATGCATTTTGATTCCGAAGGATCATTTTACTCGTGAAATAATTAACATGAAAGAAAAATATTGCATCTTTAACTTGAGAATATTGTACCCATGATTCAATAAACAACGATGGTTGAAAACTCATTTTATATCTTTATTTGAAATTTGGATATTCTTTAAGAATGCATTGATATTGACAAACTTTGGATTCCTCGAGAATAGTATGAATCGACAAAAAAGAATAAATTAAGTTTTTTTTATTGAGATGGACAATGCATATATGCTTTTATAGGAGAGCAAAGTTCTTTTATACTTTTGAGACGTGATTTTGATTTAATATGGAATAAAAGTTTAAGTACACAATTTTTATTAACGCACACCTTTCCTATTTATAATGATAAATCTTCTAATTAGCATATAATTATGTATAATATTTAATTAAAATTTTCAAAGTGAAGAAATCTTGCTATTGGACCTTTTGTTTGGTGGAAAAGATAACTATAAATCTATAATAATTAATCTCTTAATCAATATAGAATCACAAAGAATATATATATATAAATATTAAAAAAGTTTAAAAGGTTGTTGTTGGGTGTGGGGGGCACACCACCCTTATACTTATTTTCGTTCCTGTTTATACCCATTAATCATTTCAAGAAAAAGCAAATTTTATGGATGAAAATAATTCATTTTCTAATTAGTTTACTATTTTGAATTGCTAAGAATGTTTTTCTAGTTGTTTTTAAATACTGATAAAGGGCAAAATGGTAATTGAGTTAATAGGAGAAGGAAAAATTAATCACATATGACGATAAGTAAACTAAAATATTTTGATAATTTAAAAGAGATAATGGAGACGTAACCACTTTATAATCGAACGAATTATTATTTTATAGGAGTAGGACTTGTTTTGTGGTTGATGGAAGTTTAATTTGTTATTTTTTGGATAAGTATAGATTTATTTGACTTGAGTAAGATTAAGTATTATTGAGATTCCCATGATTAGATGAACAAGGAAACTAAATTCTTATCAGATTCATTTTTAGTGCTAACTCTGAGAAGGTGGCTAGCATAAGCTCGATTGCACCCAACACCAACCCTATTGCGTCATTATTATAAAAATAATCCTATAAATTTAAAAGAATCTAAAAAATAAAAATTTGCATTACACGTTTCCCACTTGAATTCCGATTGTCGGCATAATCTAAATATGAGTCCAAAGTTTAGGGTCTCTCCACGTGGAATTTAAAAATCATAGAATTTTTACTCAGTCGATGAACTTTTTTTTCAATATAAAAGGTATTATTTTATATTAACTTTATAATTATGATAATAAAATAAATCAATTTATATTTATATTTAATGGGCGTGTTAAATAATTTTATATTAAATATGTATTAAATGATCTTAAATATGTATTTGTAATTTTTTAATATATTTCATTATTTATATATTTAATGCTCATTAAATTCGATATTAATTAACGTAATTTTATTTATGTAGCATCAAAAAGGAGCTCCCTATTTGTATGTAATTTAAAAGGCCATATTTCGATTTTTTATATCCTTCTCTTTTTATTTCATATTTTGCATCAAAAAGAAAATTTTAAAGTATTTTTTCCTTTCCTTTTTCTCCCCCTTTTTTTTTATTTTTCTCTTCCGCCTCTTTGGGTTTCAGCAAGGGCTTTCATCCCGCTCTCGATTAAACTCGATTAGGTTTCAATTTAATCTTATATTTTTCTTGATTTCCTATGCCGAATCGAAGTCCAACGAACGCGGGTTTCGATTTCTTCTACGATTTGGGATGTTTCCGATCCTTTTATTAGTTCTCTGATCGATGTTAACTTCGATCCCATGGAAACAAGGTTAGGGTATCGTAGCTGTCTCATATGGTTCGTCTGCTTCTTGTGGACGAATCATTGCTTTCTGTAGGAACTCCTGCTTCTGTTTTGCGTGGTTCTGATCCGAAACGTTCGTTTGGCGGCGGTTTGGTTGGTTAAGATGAGCCTGACGCCGTTGGACGGCGGGGGGCAGATGCCACGGCTGCCGGGGCCGCTTGACCCTGACGTGATTGAGGTTGATCCCACTGGACGTTATATCTGTGTAAGAATGCCCCTTCGAATCAAATTCGCTTCATATGTAGCTTAAAAATGTGTTTTTGATGTTAGTTTTGGCTTAAAAGGTGCAATATTTAATTTCAATGCTTTGTGCAGTATAAAAATGTAATGGGGAAAGGAGCATTCAAGACAGTGTATCCTTTTCTTCAAATAGAACTGAAGCAATTATTCTTGTTTTTTTTATTCCATTGTTATTATGTGTATCATTTAGTAGAAATTGGAGAGTTTGCATTGCCTTTTTTGGTCAGCCGATTGTATTCCTTGACCGAGTTATGATACTAGTTACAAGGCATTCGATGAGGTCGAGGGAATCGAAGTAGCTTGGAACCAGATTATAATTGATGATATGTTGCAGTCTCCTGAAAATTTGGAGAGACTGTATTCAGAGATTCATCTTCTGAAAACCCTGAAGCATGAGAATATTATGAAGTTCTACACTTCTTGGATTGATGATCGCAACAAGACTGTAAATATCATCACCGAGTTGTTCACCTCTGGCAGTTTGAGACAGTAGCGTCCTTTGTTCTCATCCTTCTATGGTTTACATTGTTCACATTGTTTCTGGATTTTTACTTTACGGGATTCATGACTTTGTTTTGGATAGGTACCGCAAGAAACACAAAAAGGTGAACATGAAGGCGGTGAGAGGGTGGGCGAGGCAAATTTTATTGGGGTTAGACTATCTCCACACTCGGCAACCTCGGATCATTCATAGGGATTTGAAATGTGATAACATTTTCATAAATGGAAATCATGGTGAGGTCAAGATTGGGGACCTTGGGTTGGCCACAATCATGCAACAGTCTAATGCTCGAACTGTGATTGGTAACCATTCATTTATCCTTTATTTGCCATCTCATTTCTTTCTTTAAAAATTATAAGTTACTCTGGAATCCCTTTACGAACTTTCACTTATTTGATTTTCTGCTTGCCTCTTGTGAGAGAAGTTCAAAATTTTGCATGAGTATGACATACTTTAATGTTGTCAATATTCATCTACCCATTATTGGAATGTTTTTTTACCTTGTTTAGTTTACACGCTTTTCATTCTGATTCACTGAATAGTAGAAGTTCGTGGACAGAGCCTAAATTATTTTTTTTTCCTTTTATGGCACCTTTGTGGATTTTAGGGACTCCTGAATTTATGGCACCTGAACTTTATGACGAGGATTATAATGAACTGGTTGATATATATTCCTTTGGAATGTGCATGTTGGAGATGATTACCTTTGAGTATCCATATAGTGAATGCACAAATTCTGCACAGATATACAGAAAAGTTTCTTCAGTAAGTTTTGTCGTTAACATATCTTTTTCATAGAAAATGTTTATGAAGCTTTCTACTGTCAGAACTTAAGCCTCTATATTTACTAGGTGTGCATTCAATTAGGTAATTTATATGTATATTATCGACTTTTTCGAAACTTGAGTTTTAATATTTCTCCTTTAATGCTCTTTATAGGGGATCAGACCTGCTGCACTCTCAAAAGTAAAGGATCCTAATGTCAAAGCATTTATAGAGAAATGTCTGGCCCCAGTTGCCGAACGCCCACCAGCAAAGGCCCTTCTGAATGATCCTTTTCTTCAAGTGGATGGAAGTTGTCTTAATAATTCTTTGTTTTCGCCAGAAATTTCCAACCCCAGATCAGGCATCCTTGAGGGCAATGTCTTATCAGAGGATCCACTGAGTAGACTGCAGAAAAGGCCACTGTCCTTGGATCTCAATATCAATGATAATGAGCATGCATTCACTACCTTAGTTGAACATTGTGATGAAACAGGTTCATGGGTTTCGATGCTGGAGGTCCAAAAGAAAAGGAGAGTTGGTGAATTTAGGTTGAAAGGGGAGAAGGTTGATGTCAATTCTGTATCATTGGCTTTGCGGATCGCTGATTTCATAGGTATCTGCCTTATAACTAAATCTACCATGTAACCCTAGTTAGTAAGTTTGTAATGTTTTCGTTCTATGTTTTTTCTGCAGGCCCCGCAAGAAATGTTCATTTTGTATTCTACCTTGATAGTGATACTGCTTTTTCTGTTGCCAGCGAAATGGCTGAGCAACTTGACCTTCATGAGACAGATATAAAGCTCATGACAGAGCTAATTGACTCATTGCTTAAAAAGTTGGTGCCTGGATGGAAATCGTCATTTTCAGACTCCCAGGCAACAACTCGTGATGGAGTCCAGACCTTTATCAGAGAAACTGAGGATATTCAGTTGTCAGAGGGTGGAAATAGTTCAGAGAGATCTTTTCAGAAACACCCTCAAGATGTCAATGTTGCACGCTCTGCTACTTGTGTCCATTCAGGTCCTAGAAAAAACTTTCCAATGCAGGATGCTGAAAACAAGCATGTGGATGAGTCAGATGGTCAAGTTTCTGAAAGGTCATTTCTTTCTGCAGCATCATCTGAAGGAAACTGCGAGAAGTCCTCAAAAAGCTCATTCATGTTCTCCTCCCTGGGTGATATAAATTTTGCAAGGTTTGCTGTTGGAGGAGGGTTTCCAGACGGATCTCAATCTGAAAACAGCATGCAATCAGACCAGAAAACCTGTTCTGACTTGGCAAGTGATGTTTCTTTGGTTACTTTTGATGAAACTGAATATGAAGATGAAGAGCTGAAAATGGAATTAGAATGTATAGATCTGCAGTTTCAGCAGGCAGCTAATGATATAGCTCGACAAAGGCATCAAGCAATTGCGGAGGCAAAGAGTAGGGCAGCTATGAGAAAGCATAGGCCTCGTGGATGACCTGTTCTCAGATGTTCAGTTCAGTCTTTTTCACAGAGAAGGTGCTCGCTAGTCAAATTCTTTTTTTTTTATTAACTTCTGATTATAGAGTTTGGGCAGTAAATGGTTTGATAAATTAGTTATCTTTCTCTGTCACTTAGCCATTTTTTCACCTGCTGACATTGTGAATGATTTATTGTTGATTATTGATTTCATATAATTTATTTTAGTGAACTTTTAATGCATTAAAGCCGCCGTCGCTTTTGTTTCAATTTTGAAAGTAAGTTGCACATGACTTTGGGTTCTGTAGTCGAAGCTTTAAACTCCGGTCCTAACCATTCTTTGGGGTTGACATTTAGACAATGTAAAAAATAAATCAACCATAGATATCAAGATTGTCAAGTCCAATGATCAATAGGGCTGTTGTTATCACCAATATAATCTTAACATTTCCAAGATAACATAGATAACCTTTGATCAATACCTGATATAGCAACACTAGTTCGAACTAGTTTCTTTTATTTTTTTTCTTTTCATGTTCTATTGAAGCATGTCTTCAAACTTCTTTTTTAAAGTACACTAAACTTAGACAATATAAATGAAAAAAGAATATTTGTAAAGAGAATTATTCCCTTTTTCAACTATAATTTCTTTTCACATTATAGAATTATGAATTTACAATATTTCGTCTGTAAATTTGTTCAAATTCGACAATTTGATCCTAATCTTCAATTTTTTATGACGACTGTGCCCTTGTTATAATATGTTAGTTTGATTATTGAGAAGTTTTTCAAAACCCAATCCCTTTATTTTTCTACGGCATAGGAAAAAAGATGTTTCACACAATTCTTAGCCCACATAAATTTTCATCTATTTTCTAAAATCAAATGTCAAGTATATGATTTTTTTAAGAGGTGCGAGTTTGGAAGTCTTGAATAATTTTATTAAGATGAGTGGAAAATATACTTACTTATCGAACAAATGTAATATTCGACAGCTAATTAAGATTGATTGATGGAGACGATCAATAAATTTGTGTTTCGAATTATGAGTTCAAATTTTGAAATTATTAATTTGATCAAAGTTTAGTCTAAATATTAAATTAGTCGAGTGTTAATAATTTCGGATAAATCAAAAAAGAAAAGCAATCGAGTGCTAGGAAAAGCAATCGACAGCTGGTGTTCATTTGCATACAAATGTAGAAGCACCCAGACACCTGCATTCGATTTAATTTTCTCTTTCGAACCTCAAGCGGAATCATCTGAAAACTCAAGTCATATGCAGAGAAGGATCGTGTGGACTGCTCTGCTATGTTCCTTTCTTCTTCTTCTTCTTTTGTCAGTATGTTTATTTTTTGTTGTCACCGATGACCACAAATTCTGCCGTGTTTCTTAGTAAGGTCAAAATAGTCAACTGATTGTGTTCAAAATCTTTCTTACGCGTTTGCCAATGAATACAATAAAATTTGTAGACATCGGCAAACTCATCGACTCTTGGAGATGTACTTTGGCAATAATATACTTCTCTCACTATCAAAAGACCAATGATTAGTTTAGTTCTAAAAAAACTATACCTACCTAACGAGTATTGAATAATATATAAATAAAAATTGCAAATAATTTTAATTAACTTTTTTTATAATTCAGAACTTGTTCAATAGTGAGTATATTAAATATTTATAAAAATACCTCTTATAGTTTTTTTTATTTTATAAATTGGATCCATTAGTTTTCTCATGGCATCATCCAAAATTCCAAGTCTTTGTTAATTGTTTGGTTTCTTCTTCTTCATCATCGTATTGGTTCATGGGGGAACATCACAACTCACAGCACGTAGTTTGCGGAATTGTTCTGAAATCCCTGGCGATGATGTCCCCTTCCTTTCCTCAGTATTCCTCGGATCCATGAGTTGCTTGCTGGTGGATTAATCCATTTTCACAAATTAAAATAAATAAAGAAAGATGGGCATTTATACAAATGCCACCATTCATTTTTCTTATTTTTTATGAATGCACGCATGGACCTCCACACTAATTTGAAGTCGAAGAAATGATAATCAATTAAATCTTTATTTCCAGTATTCTTGAGACCTAATTTTATTAATCAATTATGATAGTTAAATTTAGTATTGTTGTAGCCTTTACTAATTTTTATACCAAAGGAAAGAAAATACTTTGTCTTTCTAATTCTATCCTCCTAATATTCTTCTAATGCCTACATATTTAAAACACAAAAAAAAAATTCGTATAGTTATCATGTAGGTGTAAAATAGTTATTTATAGATAGATAGATAGATAGATAGATAGATAGATAGATAGATAGATAGATAGATAGATAGAGTGAGTGAGAGAGAGAGAGGTATATATAGACAATATTCTACATTTGGATGTAAGAATAAAGTTAAAATGAAGTAATAAGTGTTCATGAGGGTGCTAGACATATATGCCATAATTGGATTAAAATCTTGCCAAAGAAAACGTAAATTGATTGAAGTACAATTGTTGAGCACGCATTTCTAATTCACATGTTCTATAGTCTTTGTTATCCATATATATTATTGATTATTTTATTTAAAAAAATTAAGCTTCACTGTATTATCATATTTTAATTATTAATACTTTAGTCATCTCACTCACGAGAAGAGTTTAATAAGAAAAAAATAATTTAGTTTTATTTTCTATTTTTTTAAAAAAATTATATATGAGTGACTTATAATTTGACTCCATATAAATTTCATTCATACTCGTTTTTTTTTCTATTTCCCCCTTTGTTTATATATAATAATATGTTATTAAAGTTTGAAAAAAAATTAAAGGATGTTGTATTAATTATTTTTCAATGATTTAAATTATAATTAATACTGTATTGTAGTAATTTATAGCACAAAAATTTATTTTGCTGGTGGTTCAAATTATTGGTTAATAAAAATGAGAGTGCATCCACAGACTTTTAAATTGGGATGCTTCAAGCATGTGTAAATTGCTTGCAAGAAATCCTTTATTTATACCAGTTTATTTCTTTAGAATGATACAGTTTCAATTTAAAGATTTGTGAGGTGCTCTACGTATATAAGACAAACTTCATATGCACATTTGTTTTCCTATTGATTTTTTTTTGTAACATAAGAGAATTTCGAGGTTGTCTTTCATTCATTAATTATCTTTTGTCTTGTAATTTCTTCAGAGGGCTTTTAATAGAGAATTGTTATTCAAAAAATAAAACTAAGTAACATATTCGTTATTATATTGCATTATGTTAAAAAGTTAATTAATTTTATTAATTCAAAAAAGTAATTATGTATGTAGAAAATTTCTTCAGTAGCTTCACCCACCACATCCACCCCATATAACTAGTAGTACATACCTATGGCGATAATTGAAAAAAAATTATAATGAAATAAAAGATTATTGAATTATTCTTAACCAATCTCGTGGTTTTAACGCCGTAATCGAGAATACTTAACAAAATAAAGTTAGTAATATTCTATGTATTAGAATTATTGATTTCACTTGTGCACAATATTTTTTTTTATGAACACTTCTTTTACCAATACGATAGTAGAGAACTCTAGTAAGAGAAGATGACTACAAATTAAAGGGTCGTTAGACGCATTATAATTTTTATTAATCAATAATTTAGATTATCATTAAAATAAATTATTATTTTATAAATTATCAGTAATATTATATTATAATGCTTGGTAGATACTAATAATATAAATTATAATTTAAATCGTTAAATATAAAATTATTAAAATATTCCAAAAAAAATATGAACTTTATTAATATATCATTTTTTTATAAACAAAAGAACTCATTAGCTTCTGACTCATCTATCTTTAAGGAATTTTTTTAATAAAACAAAACTAGTACTAATGATGAAACTAGTCTACTCTTATATCATATCTAATAAAAATAATCAAAAATGAGTTTGAATAAAATAAATAAATTTTATGTTATTAATTATCTTTAAAATAATTTAAGAAATAAAAAAATGTAACAATATATTTTCTAACATAATATAATATCTTAAAAGTCCGATCGAATAAATAATTTTATTAAAATATATTTCGTTTTATTGTTTGAAAAGACACTTTTAATGACTCCTAAATTTATCATCTAGATGTTATTGAATTTTGAGTATCAATAAATACTGAAATGTATAGTTTTCAGAACTGAACTGCTGCAAGAGTTGCAACCCTTCTCTCTTGTCCAATTCTTTTCCTTGGAAAATTAAGAACACATAATAATATAACAATTTTTTTTATCATCATCGATCGAGAAGAACGACATCTTTTTGTAACTTGGATCTGTAAAACTAGAACAAGAACAAGAACAAGAACAAGAACCAATAAATTTTTATTTGTGTAACTCTTTAACAAACCTAAAATTTAAACTCTAACAATTTGTATAAAGAATTCTTTGTTTTTTCTTTCTATCTCTCTGTTGTTGTTTTTTTACAAATGTTCTCATCTTTGTGTTCATCAGTTTTGATCACTGCCTAATGGCAGTGTTGACAGCTTCAGAAGGGCATAATGTGAGTGGTTTTGGTGTCGTACCCCGTGAGGCATCCTTTGGAGTTCACGCGGGACATCTTAAGCAGGTCGGCGGCCATTCCCCTCGCCGCCGGCGAGCAACCGCTCTGCATCAAAAGCAGCAGCTTCGCCGACATCCCTTCAAACCCCTCTACCGTCTTCGCTGCCCGCCGGTCCACGTGCCGGTGGCACACGCACCACAGCACCGCCACCGCCGCCTCCGCTCCCTCCCTCCCGGCCTTCATCATCCTCNTGATCAACTCCGAGACGACTCCGTCTCGGACGGCGATGACCGCCCTCGTGTTCCCATCGGCAGCCGCGATGATGGACTCCAATACCGTGGCCGCGCCTACCCGCGAATCTAAGGCCTTGGAGGTCTTCATGACGCGGACCAACGACGACAACGACCCGTCCAGGTTTGCTGCGCCGAGATCGGCGACGGTGGCCTTCTTGTTGTTCTCCGTAATAGAATGGGATGCCAGGATCGAGACGAACACGCGAACGGCCGCCTCAAGCGTCTCAAGTTTAGAGTCGCCTCGCTGGAGAAGGGACACGAGGACGCCGACGCAGCCACCAGCGCCGAGGAGCCTGTTCATGTCAAACTCGTCTACCTCTCCAGACGAGAAGAAATCGGCGAGGTCGCGCAGCAGGGCAACAAGGTTCCCGCCCACATCGCCCTCGGTGGAGGAGCGAAGCTCCCGGAGGAAGTCGCCAGCGAGTCGGCGGGAGGAGGCCGAATGCCCTCCGGCGAGGGGGACGTCGGAGGGGGAGGAGGACCAGAGGTGAATGAGGCGGCGGAGGGTTAGATTAGGGACGAGGTCGGTGGAAGGGAGAGGGATCGCGGTGGCGGGGCAGGTGGTGTTGCCGGAGTCGAGCCAGCGCTGGATGGAGACGCGGTCGTAGGTGACGCCGGTGCAGAGGCTGACCGGCGACTGCATGACGTCGAGCGAGATGGGGCAGCGGAAGAAGGTGGGTATCCTCACCTCAAGGGCACGCCCCAACCTCTCTTCCTTCCTCCGCGCCATTAATTCCTTCCTGTAGCTCCTTTTGCACTCCTCCTGTTCGATGTTATGCCACTGACGAGAAGTGAACAGGAAGTAGCAGAAATATTAATTGGTACACAGAGAGACGGCATTGGAGGTTATATAGTTGGGACTTTAATTAATCGATAAATTTGAAGTCTATGGTCAAAGTCGGTGTTATTAAATTGGATCGCGTGCTTGACTTTTGCGATCGATCTAAGGAAAGTAAAATAAAAAAGGGGGGCCTCAAACCTATTTGTTTTTATCTCTCTTCAACCTCAAAAAGATTCATCAGCCAATTAAATTAATTAACATAAATAATTAGCGAATTCATATTCTAAATTAAGAAATTAATAATTAATAATTTTAAATTTGAGTTTGAAATTTTTAATTTAATTTAAATTTATTTTCGTCATATTTTTTTGAATATTAAATTAATCAAATGTTAATAATTTACGCTAATGAGATTCCACTCATTGACAAAAAAAAATTCCATCAGCCGCTCCGGTTTCGGCTCATTTAGCACACTATGATGTCTCCGGTTTCAACATCTACCTACGAAAAGGTTGTAGACTTGGGAGTAACAAAACGCGGTCTTTAGAGTGAGAACAAAAAAAACTTATCAACAAAAGAACAAAAAAGAAACTTGGAAGAGGATGCGGATGCGGATGCATGCGCTGCGTTAAGTAGAGTAAAGGATGTGAGTGACCTCGTCGGCAGAGCGCGTTGTGAGCTGGGATCCGGTGATAAGGGGTAGAAGTTAAATGCTGTGGATATTATCACATATTTTTTGTTGGGGAATGTACCCAAAAATATTGAACTTGGGCTCATGAAATATAATATTTTTTAGAATATTAATTTCAGTTATATTAAATTAATTATTATATTTGATTTAAGGTCGAATTTATTCATAATAAATTTAGTTTTTAAATTTATATATATAAAGGTTTATGACTGGAGATAATAAAAAATAAAAAAATAGAGGACAGAGAAACATAAGTATATTGGAGAAGGGAGAAAGTGAATATACATGTATATATATATATATATATTAGAAAATAGAACAAGAGTACATTATATGAGAGAGGAAGAGAGAGAACAAAACGAAGATATATATTAGAAAAATAAAAAGAGTACATTACAAAAAAAAAGGAGAGATGAAATGAGAATATTAGATATAGGAGAAAAGAGAAAAGTATAGACATAGCAAATTATAATATTAGAGGAAAGAGGAGAAGATTATTCTCGAGAAAAAAAATGATATAATAGAGGAGAAAGAAAATGATATATTAGGGGAAGAAGAAAATAAAAATAAATTACAGAGAATTTTTTTTATATAAAAACAAGAAATGAGATTATAGCAGAGAGAAAATATGAATATCATAAAAAGAGAAAATATGAGGAGAGAAAAAATTATGAAATTATATTATAAAAAAGAGAAGAGATAGACAAGATAGAGAGAGAGATATTATCATCATAGTTATTATAAGAGAGAAAGTGGGAAAATTGGAGGGAGATAAAGTTATGAGATTAGACTATAAGAGAGAAAGTGAGATATTTTTTGAAAAAATAGACAAAAATGAAGAAGCGAGAAAGTGAGATATTAGATAAAGAGAAATTGAGATATTAAATAGAAGAAAAAAATAAAAAAAAATTGAAAGAGAATTTTTTTTATGAGATTAGATTATAAAAAGGTAAAATGAGTTATCAACAATGATTTCATAATTAGGTCGGAGATCGAATCGGACATTCAACTTGATCATAGTTGAATTGGTTCAATCGGATTAAACACAATGTTATTAAAACATATTATTTATAGTAATTTATAATATATATAGCACAACTAATAATTACATATAATGTAAAATATTTTTCTGTTATATATTTAAAATATTAATGCTTATTCAAAATAATCGAGATTGACATATTATTTTTTTATTTATTCATAATTATATAATAGTAATGATGTAATATTATTTTATTTTATTTTGGACCACTCTTATTTTTTGTATTTTATTTTATTTCTTTTCATTTTCTATTTCTTTATTTTCTTCTATCAGTTCTCCTCCTATATTTATTTTATCGTTCTATTTTCACTTTTTCTTGTGTTTTTTATTTTTTTTCTCCTTTTTTTTAATTTTTTACATTTCTTACAATGCATTTTCATCTTGATTTGAGTTGAACAATTTTTCTTTAAAATTATCTATAGTATTTCAAAATTGTAATGTTTACCAAAATTATAATGATTGACATCTAATACAAATAATGCTATATTAATTATTTTAACCCAAATTATTATTAACTTTCCTTTATTTTACTCAAAACTATTTTATTTCCATGTATTTATTTTTGTTTATTGTCTTTATTTACTTTCCTCTCATTTTAATTTCTATTTCCAATTTTGGTTTTGCCAACTATTTCATTTTATGAACTTTAATACTTACCTACAAGTCATGATGATTGATATTATTATTGTTATATTAATAAACCATAATTATTTTAATTCTATTTATTATTAACTGTTCTATTATTTTATTTAGTTTTCATTTATTATCATATTTCCTTTTTTTAGTTTCCATTTTTCTCCTTATTTATTTTCCTCTCACATTTATCTTATTTCCATTTTTTTAATTATTTTCCTTTTATGAAAAAAATATCTTCCATTTTTTATAATATATATTTACTTTTTATTTGTCAATTCCAAATTCATAATCCAATCAGTTTTTTATTGGTTCATCGGTTCGCTGGTATTTTTCATTCGATCTGATTTTATTGGGTTTAAATCTTTGTTTTCACATTGAAGTGAATCGGTCAGTTCTATTCAATTTTAATAATATTGGTTATTAGAGGAGAAAGAAAATGAGATATTACAGAAGAGAAAATAATGAAAATGGATGAAAACTTATAAAAGCGATATGAAAGAGAAGCATGAGAAGATTATAAGCAAATAAAAACACGTACTAGGGAATGAGAAAGTGATAAATTTGTGCAACCTATTTTTTAATAGGAGATGGATAATTTTTTAACAAAAACATTATTTGAGTTTGGATTTATGATAACTAAAAAAATTAATATATATTTTTTGAAGAAATAATATTCTTTTTTATTTGATGGACTATGGTTCTAAGAAGGATGTGCTATTTTCAAATAACTTACTAAATTAACAAATCAAACGTACGAACATAACAAAGATAGCGTCATAATAATCAAATGCACCATAATGAATAAGTAAAGATCGTGGAATGAAACATGTTAAATCAAAATAATGCCAGATATGATGTGCTTTCTGGCTAGAATACTGTGGAACATAGTTTTTACTTTTTAGACACTATCATATGGTACTACGGCCTTAAGCATGCAGAACTATATCCAACCCATCCCCCCACCCCCTCCCTATCTATATATCTATGTTGCCTGTATATTTTTGCTAATTAACTACTGTATTTTCTTTACTATGATCGTTGCAGAGAAAGTTGGGTTGTAAATGAATGTCTATCAAAGCCGAGAAGACTGTTTAAAAGGTCCGATTGCTGGCATCAACTTGATATTCTGTCCCTGCACAGGTCTGAACTGGCCATCCCTGTCTTCTCTTTATTCCTTTAGGCCCCGTTTAATTATACATGAACTATTTCAGGATTTTTTTTTAATTCATCATATAGTTCATTAGCCTTGATCCAATGAGATTAGTATAGTTCAATGAAAAAAATAAATTAATTAATATCTAATTTTTTATTTCTCCCCTCATAAATACGGTGGGACTCACGAAAAATAAAAAGATGAATAAAATCTTAATTCAAATTTTATTCCCCAACCAAACAATATTTTATTAATTTTTTCTTTCCCTTATACTGTATATTCATTTTGAGAGTGACAACAACTTAATTCATTTAATTTACTCTCACATTTAAGATGAAATGTATATCCAAATTTTACTAAAGTCTTTTTAGATTCCAACAAGAAATTGATATAAAAAAAATCTTACTGTGATTATAATGTTAATCCACTTTTAACATGTTAACTGTCGAATCCCTGGTGTAGGAAATAAAACTGTATACATAATGGAAGTTGCTAGGGGAACCCGGATTTATGCTATTATTTTTCCTTGTGCTTGATTCGTTGTTTGCTCAATTAATTTTGAGGCATGGTCCTAATTAAGAATTTGTATCATTGAAAGTTTCAACTGCATTTATTGAACAAAGACCACTGACTGATCCTTTCATTTTCAGCACAAGATAACGGGGAGTAACGACTGGTGAACAAGTCCTAGTTAGGTATTTTAGAATATGTACACTCAAGCCAAACTTCAACCTCCCTCCATGCTGTCAAAACTGATATAATAATATGCAAATCGTCTGTGATGTCCACAATCGAGGGTCAATTCTCCATCCTTCTCTCCTTCACAGTAATAATAGGGCAATAATAAGTAGGTACTATTTTATAGCTAAGAAATCTGATTTAAATTCCACAACCAAAAGTAGATGCTAATTGTTGACTGACTGAAAAAAATCTAGCTACCAACAAAAATATGACTTTCTGGCGCCAACTGAACATTGCCTGACACTGGCAGCTTTTAGCTAAGTCAAGCCGAACAAAGTTTCAACGAGAGACCAGAAAAAAATAATTCTATTTTATCATCTAAACTTTAGTTTTAACTTTTCGTTTCTTTTAAATTTTAAATATATTAATTGCTTTGCCCTTATTTAATCGACACTAAAAAATTTAAATAAAGTCAAATGGTCAGTGAAGAATATAAGGTGAAGAGTAATCCTATTTATTTTTCTTATTTTATATTTTTAAAAATTAAAAATTAAATAAGAACAAAAAGGTAAATGCATAAATAAAAATAAACAAAATTTAAGAATTTGGGATAAAGTAAAAGTGTTTCAAAAATTACTAAAGTTAAGGATCAAGTGGAAATAAATTGTAACTGAGGAGAGATAAATAGAATTAGCTGAAAAATGATAAAAAAAATATACAAAATTATTAAAAAATTAGGAGGGGAAATGGTGAAGTGATCTGGATTTGGTCAATTAGATCGTTTCTTTTAGGCTGCGTTTAGCAGCTGGAACCAGAGCCAGAACCGGCTCTGGTTCCAGCCAAGTTCCCCAAACGATAAGACGTTTTGAGAAATTTGGATCAGAACCCAACATAGAAACCCGGGATCACGTGACCCGCGTTTCTACATGCGGTTCCTGCTTTTAGCAGGAACCCGCGGTTCCTGCTACACCGCTGCAGCAGCAGCATTTGCTGCTGTTGCAGCTTTTTCTTTTTACTCACCGTTTTTTATTTTTTATTTTTTAACTTTTTAACTTTACTTAATAATTATAAGTTAACACTAATTTAATAATATAATTATAATTTTATAACTTAATAATATACTAATTTTACATAACAATATAACTTATTAAATTTATTTTATTGAAAAACCATTTTTTAACTCATCGTTTTTTTCATTTTGCTTTTTTTCCCTGTTTTAACTTTTTAACTTTACGTAATAATTCTTAATTAATAATACTTTAATAATATAACTATAAATTTATTACTTAATAATATGCTAACTTTACATAACAATATATTACGTAAATTTATTTTATAAGAAAACTTTTTTTAACTCACCATTTTTTTTCTTTTGCTTTTTTTTCTGTTTTAACTTTTTAACTTTACGTAATAATTCTCAGTTAATACTAATTTAATAATATAAGTATAAATTTATTACTTAATAATATACTAACTTTACATAACAATATACTACTTAAATTTATTTTATAAGAAATAGTTTATTACCTTATGTTTTAATTTATGATATAAATTATTTTATTAGAATAATTAATAATTATTTAAATATTTTTTATGAAAATATTATTAT
>LTAE01007571.1:0-18258 GCA_001647135.1 Pontederia paniculata
TCCCCCTCCCCCCTCTCCCCCCTATGTGGGTCCGCCCTGACCTGTGCCCTCCTTCTTTCTCCTTTTGTAGCCGTCATTTGCCTCCCAGAGAACTCGAGTGACTTCTCCTCTCCAAATTCGCTACGGCCAGGCCATAGTGATCTTCCCCCTTCTCCTTTTTCTTTTTTTTCCTTGAGGTTGCACAATGTGTGAAAAAGATGACACTTAATTTTTCTCAAACTATCTTATTTTAAGATAATATAAATAATTTTTTTCAATAATTATTTCAAAATATTTTTTACTTTTTTTATACTATCATGTAAGATTTCTTATCATAAATATATGTATTTTTAAGAAATTGAGTTCGAATAATTGCATTATGATAAAAGTCATACTTATTGTTTAAATATCGTTGATATATTATTGTAATATAACGATGATGACTACTTAAGAGAGTGGAAAAAAAGTTCATTGTAAATCATATTTCTCTTAATATAACAAATATATATGATTTTAATATATATTTAAATTTTTTAATCATATTTTATCTTTAAAATGTTAAAATATATATTTTAAAAATATGCAATTTTTCAGCATTTGATATTTAATAATTATTAAAATATTAATATTTAAGAAAGGATCTCAAGCTTTTGAATTGAGCAAAGAGATTTTTCATATCACGAGATAACTTTCATATTTCTCAACATCGGATGTCCTACCTCTCTTAAAGTTCATCACCTGTTCTTAGATGAGGTATACTTTAAATACGGAACTAAAGCAACGAATATCGTACTGTATATCTAGTTGGTCTATTTAATATGTTATTGTAAAATCTAAAAATATATTATAACAGATGGCTAGGTATAGGGGTGTTCATCGGATCGGGTCGATCCGGTGAACCCGACAACCCGAACCGACCCAAGCTGAATTGGGTCAGTTCGGTTTTTTGATTGGATCAGACCCGATCCGACTCGATCAAGACCTGACCTTGATCGGGTCGTGTATGAGTTAAAAATTTTCGAACCGATTTAATTCGACCTAACCCGATGACCTAATTTTTTTTTAAATTAAAGTAGTTTTAATTTAATTTAAAAGTTAATTTTAATTTAAAATTTAAAATATTTCATAATAAAATATTTAAAAAAATATTTTATGCTTTAAAATGAATACTAAATACAAATGATTCGTACTAAATACAAAAAATATAATAAAAATGAACAAAATATAAAAAAAGAAAATGAAAAAAATTGGTCGAGTGATCCGATGACCCGATCCGATCTAATCCGACTTTGAATGGATCGAGTTGGATCGGATCAAGATATCAAAAAGAGCATGACCCGATCTAAACTGACCCGACCAAAATTGGTTGGATCGATTCGGATTTAAGTTCGGGTCGGGTCCAACCCGACCCGTGAACATCCTTAGCTAGGTAAACTATTATTGTCTCTCCATGAATAAAACTCAAAAGAGTCACGATGTATTGAATTATATTTCGTTATTGGTGCGGTGCCAAAAATTTTATTTAGTGGACGCATAATTATCAATATATTTATATAATAAAAATAATATAAAATACAATAGAAATCACTTGCAATATGAAATTATTTTTAATTATATCATTTACTTTTTTTTCATTCTTGAATAATAATAATAATAATAATAATAATAATAATAATAATAATAATAATAGACGAGAGAGATACACAGGATTTTTTTAGTTCAGAATCATTGTATTTGATGGCTAAAGCAGAGAGAAGGGGTGCTAGATTGCTAGTGGATAAAATGGCACATGCACCTAGAAAAATGTAATTTGTTATACTACTAGTATTAGGTAATTGTTGCATTGAGATTTGTGCTGTAAAATCATTTACAAGTAATTACAGTTATATAAAAAAATAAAGATAAAAATAATAATTTTAAATTTTACTTACTTATTTATTAATATATGATGAATTTTATTTTAACTAAACGCTTGCATTAAATTTTTAACTTTAACCATACAATTTAATTTATTTTTTAATTTTTTAATTTATCTAAATCAAGAAAAAATAACTTTTATAAATACAAATAATAACATAACTTCTAATTATAATTATTTATATTTGAAATTTATAATTACATCAAATTAAATTATCCTTTAATACCTCGTGGAGCTATGCGAATTCATAAAGATCACTTTTAAAATTCATTTTATGAATTTCTAAGTTATTCCCAGTAGAAATGATTATATAAATTGATCAATTGATAACATGTGCATTATTTAGAGTATTTTCTACTTGTCTGTTTTATGTACAACACTAAAATTATAGAGGTACGTTGTTGTCGAATGATTTCTGTTTTATTTAACATTTTTTTTAAATTAATTAACTACTAACATATGATATGAGTTATCAACTTAATGAGATATTGTTTGCTCACTGTTTCAACTTTTTTTAGATTAGTAGAGTTTTTTTGAATCATATGCATTGATGACCTAATTAGTAGGATCATATATCTTTTGGAGATAAGGTATACGAAAGATGTGTATACGTCGATAATTTTGATTAAAGAATTCTATCTCTCATTTCTTTATGGTAGTATATATGAGAGTTCGTTATATATATTATGATGCAAAAGTAATTTTGGGTTGTGTACGATAATCTTTATGTAACGTGAAACTCTAAGTAACGTGTACTTGTTCTAAAATATTGAATATTACATGAATGTGAATGTTTCTTTAACGAATGTATCGTTTTTTTATAGGATTTAATGTTGGTGTACCCGGGTACACCATGTACCCTGTCTAACAAACCATTAGATCTGAGATCTACAGTTGAAAAAATAAATAAAAAATAATAATCTTAAATAAGATCTATCATAGATCTCAGATCTAACAGTTTGTTAGACAGGGTACATAGTGTACCCGGGTACACCAACATTAAATTCCTTTTTATATTAATTACTATAGATCTATAATGGTGTGGTTCGGATATTTTTAATAAGTTATATAAATGAACCATATCATATTTCTACAGTTTTATTTGATCGCTTGTAATACACCATGACTTACTAATTAATCCAAGATTTAAAGTGGGATCATAACAATAATATATATATATAATTTATTTCTATATGTATAAATTTTTTTTATTTTGGATCTAATAATAATTATATAATCTTTTGTCTATAAAGTTAATAGTTTTTTATTTTTTATTAGGAACATTAATTCTGAAAATAACAATGCATTAGAATTTTTATGCTTCTTAATTTACATGTATGAATATTCTTTTAAAACGTTTATTATATCTTATTATTTTCAGGAAAAAATAATTAGGTATTAGGCTTTCATAAATATAATTTTTTTATGTTTCCAAGACAAATGATCCCAAAGCTAATAATAAATTATATTTTTTAAGTTGAAATTCTTTTAGAATAATTATTATTTTCTTAGCCTTTTTAATTTGTTTCAGGGAAAAATTAATTCCTTTAATTTGTTTCAGGGAAAAATTAATTCCAAGGAGGAGGATGATGATGATGATGATGATGATGATGATGATGATGATGATGATGATGATGATGATGATGATAATAATAATAATAATAATAATAATAATAATAATAATAATAATAATAATAATGTTTTCCTTAATTTATTTAAATTAGTACTCGTTTGAAATAATTATTATTAGAGATAAGCAGATAGATATAAATATAGATAAATTAGTTAGTTCAATGTATTGTTAGGATAAAACGATATTTATTTTTTCAAAATATGTATATATCTTTTGTTCAAAAGAAATCTAAACAAAGATATTATAAGAGATATAAAATAATGATATTAGTTAATTTCTTTTTGCCAAAAAGTTCTAATTATTTTCGTTTAAGCCTTCATTCCTTTTAATAATATATAGATACAGATATTATTTTTATATGTTATTTTAATGTGCTCTTTTATTTAAAGATGTGTTACATGTGATATATTTCAATAAAGTTTCCCGAAGACATATTATTTTTTTATTTTTCTACTAAAACAATTGGTTATAAAATAAAATTAGAAAATGAAAACAAAATCGAGAAACATAATCAATAAAAAAATCGAATAAAATGATAATAACTTCTTATTAGTTTTAAAAAGATTTTGTTTGAAGTTTGACTGTTATATTTTTTATTGTGTCAGCGGTATTAAAAATTTACTAATTCATTTAATTCTTAAAATTATCTAATAACACTAATCAATTTATACCGAAATCGGCTTTTCTAATTGTTTTCTCGAATTACTTTTATTATCCTTCTCCTTTTTCTGTTTTCTTTTCATTTCTTATTAAAACCCGACTGCGCTGCGCTTGTAGAACTGCTCATCATTCATTTCTCCAATCCGCCGGTCGCCGCGAAGTCCTGCTCCTTCCGACGTCACCGGCGGCTTCTCGGTTCCTCCGCTCTCTCTCTCTCTCTCTCCCTCTCTCTCTCTCTCTCTCTCTAGTTCACCCGCACATCGCTCGCTTCTTCGTCACCAGCCTCTTCGTGAACCTGATCTTGCAGATAGTGCTATTCTGTATACACTCTTTGTGCCCTGATTTCTCCTTTGCGGAAGCCATGCGATGCCATTCTCATCCAATTCCTATCTCCAAGAGCCCTTCTTCTACCCGTTATTTTGCCCGTCCGATTTCTCGCACTCCAAAGTAATTGTCAGATTCTGTTTGTCAATCCTTTACTTATTTTGGGAAAAAAATGGTTTTTTTTATGAGTTTTCCCTTGTACGCCGCAGGTTTAATGGGTTTGTAGCAGCCACTCCTCCTCGTGCTGCTGTTGCTGCTGCTGTTGGCCCTGCCATAGAATGCCAAAACATAAGCTTCTCCTTGAAGAACAGACAGGGAAGGGTAGTCCCCATACTCAAGAACTGTTCGTTTTCTGTGCCTTCGGGGCAGCTCTGGATGCTGCTTGGCCCCAATGGCTGCGGCAAGTCCACCCTGCTCAAGGTAATGACTGTTTCACCTCCATATAGGAGGCGACCTGCTGAATGAAAGAAATATTGCAGACAAAGTGCACCTAGGACATTTCGTTCCTGTATTGAGCAAACTGTCTAATTATGAACATTTATGTATCTGTAATTGTTTCTAGCATTACGTTCCCAAGAATTTTCTTTTAATTGTTATCCTAACATGCATGATATTTAGGAATCCCTCATCATAGTATGACTCAAAAGTGACTTAGAAAGTCATTTGATGGAACAAGGCCAAGCCCTGAAGTTTTACCCCCATGCTTGGATGAATCATGGAGTTTGGGCAACTATGTGCTCTTGTTTATGAAAAATTCAGTTGATATCTTCTTGGGCTACAATTGTATGTTTATGATGAAACACAATCAATTATCTCAAGATTACCATAGTGTCAATAATTGCAATTGTTGTTTCCCTTTTTTCTCTGCACATAAGCTATAAGAAAAATTAAATAGACCAATAAAAAACATTGAGACTTTTTTTTTTGCTCAACGAAGTATGTTTTGGTAAACCTTCTTCATGATTTAGCTTTTGCTATTTAACTACTGATGCTGGTGTTTATAGATCTTGGCAGGACTTCTGAATCCAATTGATGGAACTCTTACTGTGAAAACACCAAAGAGTTTTGTATTTCAGAATCCTGATCACCAGGTTTCTTCTGATTCTTCTATTTATGTTTCATGTTGTCTTGTTGCAACTTACTTCATAACCATTTAATATTTCTCTATGATGGCAAACAATGGTCAGTATTGGGACTAAGGGCTCATCATGAAGTTTTTTTAGGGGCAAAAGTATAAATAGGGTGGTATAGTTATCCATGGGGCTCAGGAAGGGTTCTTGATTTTGTGACATCTCTGTTTCCCAGCAATATCCAAAAAGGAAAAGTTTGTTCTCGGAGTATAATTCTTTTCTGTACTCCCACAATGAGCTAGGTAATACCAGAATTCCATATGGTGCAAAGAAATGAAGAGTAGTTCTTAAACTCGTGTTTTAATATGTTAGTGCATTGTTACAAGACCTTTTGAACTAGCTTATATGAATTGTGATTATGTTGATAAAGGCCTGGAAAGTGTTTCACTTTGTTCCCATATCTCTGAATATCTGAAAACATCATTTTGATTTCCCCACCTTTTTTCCACTTCTAACTAGCACATCCAGGGAAAAAAATGTACATTTCCTGTACTTTCCTTTGTGCATTAAATACCTAGAATTTATGTCCTTACTGTCTTACATATCAAGGAAGATTGTGCCAATGTTCTTGCTTAAGTCCCATTGCCAGAACACTGACTGTCGTTTATTCATATCTGAATACAGATAAATTTGATAGTACAGAATTTGTAATCAAACAGCTGTTTCGCTATGTTTCTTAGGTTGTCATGCCAACAGTTGAAGCAGATGTTGCATTTGGCCTTGGTAAGTTTAATCTGTCAACAGATGAAGTTCGATCAAGAGTCTCAAGTGCTTTAGAATCTGTTGGCATGCTAAGTTACTCACAAGTAGGTAGTTCATGAGAAGACGGAACTTATGGTTGCCTGCCATCTACGAAGAAATAACTTAAGACTTTTCTGCTCTTACTTTACCAGAGGCCAATTCAAACTTTAAGTGGAGGGCAGAAACAGAGAGTTGCTATTGCAGGTGCTTTAGCTGAAACATGCAAGGTGTTGTTGTTAGATGAGCTAACAACATTTCTGGACGAGCATGACCAGGTGAATTTCTGTTACTAATGTATCGTCTTAGTTTGCTTTAACTTTCCTAGATGTGCAATCGCTAGTACACTTAATAAGTATTCCATGGAAAATAGGTCTAAATTTTTGTATCTATATACAGTTTGAAGTTCCTTAAAATTAGTAACTGTCACCGAATCTGGAATTTTTGTTTGAGTCCCTTGTTTTGTCAACTGATATTTTTTGCATTTTCTACCGCCAGATGGGAGTGGTAAAGGCGGTTAAGAACTCTGTGGCAGGTCCAGGAGATGTTGCTGCACTGTGGGTGACTCATCGATTGGAAGAACTAAAGTACGCAGATGGTGCTATCTACATGGAGGATGGACGAATTATGATGCATGGAAATGCATCATCTGTTTCCAATTTTATAAAAGATAAACAAGCAAGGTACATTAAGCATCTTAATCTCTAGCTACCTACAAGGCTACAACAACACTGATTCGGTGCCATAGGACAATGATAGTAACTGTCTATTGCAACTAGCAGGATTACTCCGCTCGTCTTTTTCAGGAAAAAAAAACTCTTCTCATTGTGTCAAACAACTTGTCTGTTGAAATAGGTCCTTCAGTTTCCTGAATATTAGGTAAAATCAGTGTCAAATATTTAGAATTTGGACAATGTACTAAAAAAGTTGAATACATGTGAAAATTGAGTAAGTTCATGACTGAATGCGCAAAACTTAGATTTACTTGTTAGTCATTAATCATGCAAAGATTGTTGCGGGTATGGTATTCTTCAGTATCTAGATATGAGGACTCTGGCATTTGGCTGAGAATAGTACCATAGGTAATCGAGCTCTTGCAATCATAGTTGTCAAGATCCGGATCCGACTAGTAATATTTTTTTATCTTACATTTTTCCTGACCTAAAAAGGTCCTGATCATGCCTTCTCAAGAATGTAGGACCTCTTATGAATATCAATCTAGATATTAGGATAACTAGGATTTTACCATCCTAGATAGTTGTACAAAGTTCCTTCTTTTATATTGTGTCATCATGAAATACAATAAAAACTAAAAACTTAGAAGTAATACCGTAAAGGAATTCAATTAAAATGTTTACATACTTTCTTTCTTATATGTGTAACTCGCGATGACTCTAATATTATGCTGCAATTTCACGACTAGAAGCCTCGCCTCAAAATTGAGTTGTAATTATTGAGCATAAATCAATATCATATGGTGCTTCTTTAAAGATCACCATAATATGATATAGTATGTTTAATTTTTACATTAAAATATCATATTTGTTTCACTAGATATACATACGTATATGTTTGTAAATAGTATGTATGTACGTTTTGTTTGTTTGTTTTAAAATATATCTTTTTATTTATAGATAGGATCTTAGCATTATCAAGGAGTAACAATACTAGTTGATTCACGAATGCAAAGTCACATCAAAATTGGAAGGACACAGTTACTTCATCCACTAATCCAGTTATAAAAAACTCCATGATATTAGTTAGAGAAAAAAAAGGAAAAACACATGTTTTATCCTTATACTATCATACTTATATTATCATGTTCCTTTATTCACTTGATATTAGTCAATCTGCATCATCACCAAAATCAGGATCAGTAGGCTTTTGCAGTGTCACAAGCTCTCTAGTACTCTTATTCCTCAGTCTGTGCACTCCCCTAAGAGCATTGGCTGCAAAACGGGACACGTATATGGTTGCACCAAAGTTGGATAAGCCATCAACATGGTCACCCATTTCCGTCATTTCGTCCCTGCGCCGGAGCTCCGCCAACTTCCGCTTCATATAGCGCCGCCATGCAGCTTGGATGAAACAGGCCGCCCATGTCCTCCACTGCTGCGAGTAGAACCGAAAGGTCTGCTGAACCTGTCTGCTGTGGAGCCTCCTGAACTGACTAGCCACGAACTTGAGCTCGTCGGCGGTCAGTGCGAAAGCTTCTACTTCTGTCAAGGCCTTCACCGTCCTGGTGGAAGATGGGAGATTAGTTCCTGATTTAGGATCCAGCGCCCACGTCAATAACTCCTCGCCGCAGAAGTCCCCCTCCTTGAGTAGACTCCTGTTAAAGAAGCCACTTCTTCCACCATCGGTAGTCACACTCTCCAGTCGACCGCGTATTATAAATATCATCTCGTCCACCGGATCTCCTTCTCGCACAATGTAAGTGTTCTCAGTGCACAAACTTGGTTTTAGCCTCTCGCATATGGCATCAAGCAAACGCTCATCCATGTTCTCAAACAGAGGTACCTAGCAACCAGTTCAAGACAAAGGTTATATAAAAAAAGTTCAAGGACATGGAATGCCTTCTTAGGAGCACCAATTCTTTTAATGTAATGATCTAAAAAAAAGGTCCTGCACTTACCCTTCTAACAAGACCCAAACAGAGATGGCGCTTAATGTCCCTCCTAAGGTCCTTAGGGAGGGATTGAACCAAGGTTTCCTCGTCCACTCCTCTTGTCTCAAGCCATTTATACTGATCATAGCGCCTCACTCGCTCCCTGAGATCTTGCGGCAACAAGCGATGATGCATCCACTGTTCGGAATCACGCCTTTTGATTCTCATCTCTTCGAGCCGTATTGTTAATGACTGAAGATAACTCTGATGGATTTTACATGTAAAAGAACAGCAGCAGGGTCACCATTTTGAGCATAAGATTTATAGGATAAATATCTCGAATTTTAACACTTGCAAAAAACGGACAGAGAGGATCAATCCAACAAAATTTACCTGCATATTGCCTATAAGGAGGGCAAAGAGGATTAATCCAACAATAGCAAGAGTAATGGAAAATATAACCTCTCCAGGATAAGTGCTTGTCTCAAGACCTTGGCCAAGGGTACTACATCATGCAGGTGAGAAAGGGTTACAAGTAAATGTCAGAAAACATTTCACTATCATTCTCTCCAAATAATAAAACACAAGAACTACAGTGCATCTTATCCTTTTAAAAATCAATAGAATTTTTAGAATATAGGTTTTAGATGATTCATGTGTCTGCAAATAGAGTTTATTGTAGCCAAGAATGGATCACCAATGCATCTTTGAGCTCAGTTACCCAAAAAATTGATTTCACTTCTTATTTTGGTCACTTTTTCTAAAGAGTTATGCATTAGTTTCATCAAATCAACCATAAAAGCTATAATCATATTTTGTCCCCCAAATTTCATCTCAAGCTCATTAACTACATATCACAATCACATGAGATTCACTTTCTGACCTTCTTCTTCTCCCTATTGAATAACTAAGAATCAATTATGGCAGAAGAAAGAAAATGTTCATAGCAAGTTCACATAATTTTACCTAAGCTGAATAGTTTACAATTTAAGTTCTTACTTAAATTGTTCTACGTCTTCACCTTATGGTTTCCTCCACATATATGCGACAGATTAAAATAGAAACAATTTGTATAAAAGAAGTTGATCATTCCCTATGGTAGAATGTTGGCAAGTTGAACTGCAAGAACACTGATGATGAGTTCTAGATAAAGAAAAAGAAAAAAAAAGAGGTTATGTTAAGGAGACTTTCAAATGAAAACAAGTCTTACCTTAGATTCTGCAAGCCCCACCACAAGCAATAACAAAACTTGGATACGAACTTCTTTGAGGCAACAACTCCTGATGTCAAAGAGTGTGTATAAATTCCGAAATTGAACTGTGAATTATCACCATCCACTGAACAATACTGATCAAGAACATCTTCGCTGACATTCTGCCATGCATCAAAACCATCCAGATACGTGTTTCCACAGTACAAGTAATGTGCCTTGCATCCATCGAATTCCTTGCAAGCTGCTTGCCAGCAGTCATCTTCACGTTCTACGGCAAACAAGTACCAGAATGCACCAACTATCTGCAAATACAAATATCACAGACCAAAAATTATAGCATTCATCTGGAATCAGAAGCTATAGCACAATCATCTCATAATATAAATATCTTAGTGACCATGCATATATGTGATCTTGTACTCCAATTAGAGCGAATGGTTTTATCTTTTTCTCCAGTTAAATCCATTACTAGGACAACAAGAACAATTTCTTTGATTTCAGAGGTTTAAAAGCTTTTGTTCCTGAACACCATAAGCAAAGGCATGCTAGCTATCAGAAGTTCAAGCAAAAAGATTACTTACATGACTTGCTAGCATATACCATAGCAAGTAATATGCTGCACCAGCCCATGCAGTTTCAGCAAAGACTCCAGCGGTCCTTTTCAATTCTGCTGTCAGGGGCAAGGCTCTAAGAAATCTAGGAATGTATTGAAGTAAAACTATGATGAACAGTGAGTCTTTCGTATCCTTTACGTCTGAACCATTTGAACTGTGAAGGTAACTCCAAATGACAATCTGAAACAAAAGATAATCCTCAGATTAAGAACTGAAGTTTCAGAGTTCCACTACTATTTTATGCTATTGGTTCAGAATGTTAGGTGCTACATGGCTTTTATGCTTACACGAGATGTCGGGGATTAGCATAGATGCTTCTAGTAAACGGAGAAAACTTTCGAAGCAACATAACAAATAGAAGCCATTATTGTGATGGATGATTATTATCAAACATGTGATCTTACTAGAGAAATAATAGCATAATTGGTGCTACCAAAAAAATGCTATAAAAAACACATAATTGACATTTGTGATTAGGCAACGATCCTAACATATCTAGAAAACATCAAAACAAAAATTTCTAGAGCGACTACTTTTTCACAAGGCAGGGAAAAAAGAAGAAGTAAGGTGCCTAAATATGGTAACCACTGCATAGTGTTTGATCACCCATGTGAGGTGCCATATACAATATATTTTAGGATATTTATTTTTTTGTCAAACCAATTAAATGTATGCTCATGAGTGAATTATATATGGTTTTCAGAAATTGGTAATGCTCTAGTAGTTGTTTTCATTTGACAAAACACAAATTTAGAGCGACTACTTTTTTCACAAAGCAGGAAAAAAAGAAGAAGTAAGGTGCCTAAATATGGTAACCACTGCATAGTGTTTGATCACCCATGTGAGGTGCCATATACAATATATTTTATTATATATGGTTTTCAGAAATTGGTAATGCTCTAGTAGTTGTTTTCATTTGACAAAACACAAATTTAGAGCGACTACTTTTTTCACAAAGCAGGAAAAAAAGAAGAAGTAAGGTGCCTAAATATGGTAACCACTGCATAGTGTTTGATCACCCATGTGAGGTGCCATATACAATATATTTTGGGATATTTATTTGTTTGTCAAACCAATCAAATGTCTGCTCATGAGTAATTTATATATGGTTTTCAGAAATTGGTAATGCTCTAGTAGTTGTTTTCATTTGACAAACTTAGCTGCCAAGAAACATAAATATGCTTTGAGAGCCAAATTGAGCCACAGTAAATCTTGTTGCATGGAGTTTTAGTTCAGAAACGGAGATATCAGAATCTAAAATCACACCTGAGGAAGGGGCAACACAGCTAGAAGATCAATGATGAAATATCGTGTTAAGTAGCGCCTAGCTATCTGTGCAGGATCGATCACTAGTTCACCTCTACCGAAAACCCGTGAAGACGGTGCAATGTATGCAGTGCGAAACTGGAGAGCCATGCGGAAAAGATAGAAGGTATCAATGAGTGTTCGCACGGTTGTTGACGTGACTGCCAAACTTCCGTCTATGCCGAGGCAACGCAATTCTCCATCAAATACAGGAAGATAGAAGAACAATGGATCCACTGCTATAGAGAGAATACATGATATTATGAAAAGCCTGTTTATTCTTAACAGCAGTTTGTCTTGAGGATCAAATATCTTCTTCTCAGAAACCCGAAGATCTTCCGGAAAGACTGCATTAGTAACACCAAACCTCAAAGAACGGCCAATTGACATGAGACCCTCAGATCCCCTCTTCATTCCTTGTGTAATGGTTTTTGACGGATTATTCGACCTGCGACCGAAAGCCTCAATACTGAGCCCACACAAGTTCATTTGTCTTGTATCAGTAGAAAAGGATAGTCTAGGACTCGATTCCTCCAGCCTGCAGCACATCCATATGCACATTGAAAATTAGCACTCTTCAGTAGTTCAACTCAAGGACAAATGTAAACTAAGTTAGAGTTTACTGACTGTAAAGGAAAAGAAGTTCTGGTATTGTACTACATTCAGAATATTGGTTGCAGTATGAATACAGATAGACAGACGTGCAGTGAAGGATCTCAAATATCAGACTCCTACATGCCAGAATATATTTGTCTTTTGCACCATGATATAAAGGTGGTTGAAATCACACACCATGATTATTGGATTTCACTTTATAATCATATAATCATCGAACTTAAAAAAAAATTACGGATACAATTATTTTGATCGGTGGATGTCACCTATATATTTTTCTCTCTCCGCCACCACGTCATTCCATTTTACATGGTAAAAATATATTAATAAAATAAAAAATTGAAAAATAAAAATTATAAAATGGGCAGCAACCCCTCCCCCTTGTCAATGGACCCCTCTCTATCTCCCTTGTCGTTCACATGAAAGAGGAGGGGGCATCGCTCCTCTCTCCTCTCTCCTCTCTCCTCTACAAGTTATTTTTTTAGATATTTTTTTATTAATTTATTTTTACCACACAGGGGAGATGTGTGCGTGGAGAAGAGAGAAATTCATGCTTGGCAAGCCATCATATAGAAAAGTAAATTAGAAAACCGACCATATACTATGTATGAAAAATTTTACAAGTTGGATGATCATCTTATTATAAAATAAAGTTTAGTGATCTAGTGAATAAAATTGGATGATAGCTACTCTAGTATACACATTACAAACTATATATAAAAGGTTTTACAATTACAAAACAATAATAAATACTACATTTTCGTAATTTGGTTTGCTTAGACCATTAGTTTAGTTTACCACAAGCATGGATGAACGTGCAAATATCAAGTTAAAATAAGTGGGTCATATTTAGGAGAGGGCCTCACTTTACAAGATATGCTCTAAACGGAGATCCAACAGGATAGAAAGAGGTCAATCTTTGTTAAAGAAAACCATGATAAGTTTGATCCATAAGGTTCTCAGTGCCATTTGATTCCAAAATGAATAGCAGATGAATATCATGATGCCTAAGAAACATGGCATGTGGCATCTGCTTCTGTCATAAAGTAGTAGCTGCAACTTCTACCTTATGCAGGATTTCTCTCAATGCAGATGATCACGAGGTCATCAATCTGTTAACTTTTTCCAAATTGCAGAAGCATTACACAAATAACATCAAATGCCTTTTCGTTCATCTGAACTAGAGCTAGTCTTTATGCATGTAATGAGGTATCCACCCCCAATCAACCATCTATAACATACACAATTCTTTTGCCACCATGGATAGTGCCATGAAGAATTTACAGAAACTTTGCTATCTTTATTTGTGCAAGACTTCTTAGTGTTCTAAGTTTTAACCAAATGTTATTAAATCATTCGAATTAGCATGACATTCATTCCAAGCATCTGAATCCAATATCTCTTGTCCATAAAGAAGGAAATGGTGATCAAAGTATACATAAACATAATTTCAAATTAAACATCAGAAGATCCAAAGATTGCTTCCATATGTTCTAGCAAAGTGATGATTCCCTATGAACATAAAACGAACAGAAAGATCTGGGCTACGTTTCTGCATACCTTACAAATTTCTCCTTCTGTCCGTCAATGTACTGTGCCTTGTAACCACAATCAAACATCTTGCAGCAGCTCGCGGATCAAAAGTGCATCCTGGAGATCCTACAGATCGTAGTAGCTAAAGAAACATGCCATGACATTCATTACACATGCACTGGGCCAAAACACACACAAAAAAGAAAAACTTTTTTTTTCTCTTAAACCAAATCAGATTGCTGTTTACAAAACAAAAGGAAAAGAAAAGTTTCTAACTATCCATTCAAAATTGTGGAAGATTATTGAATGTTAGCATACAATTCCAATGGCCATTCCATAAATTTTGGTATATGATGAAATTGTTGCTATAAATTTTATTCCACAGGAAAACAAAAATGATGAAAGGATTAATGTCAAAATAAGAATTTGTAATTGAAAAAAAAATTAAAGAAGAAAAAAAATCGGAAGAAGAACACGAGAAAAGGCTTACAACTTTCTTCCTACGCCCGGATTAAACGCAAGTTTCTGTCAAATAAAAATTAGTTCTTCGGGATCGGGTTTGGAATTGGAAAAGAGAGGAGGAAACTTCTCCAACGTTTATTTATTTATTTATTGGTTTTTTACTTCTCTCTCATGGTATATATTGTGGCAATATTTTTTGCTTCTAAAGACGTAATGTCATAAAAAAAAACGAGAAGTCCATAAAAATTGAGAAGTTTTTTAAGCCACACAGATGTATTTTCACAAAGATGATATTAGGCAAAAAATAATTATAAGAAGCAAATAAATCAAACAATTCTGTGTGTTAGAAGCCGATAAAGTTATAATTGGCATGCATCGTTTTTATTTGGTTATGCATCCAATGTCTAGTTTAAATTGATAATTAATACTCGGTGACCCCTTATGTTACTTATTAGTTATTAAAAAAGAGTTTAATGAATATGCTATCTATTTAAATAGATAATATTATATTGCCTATTTTTTATTAAATTTATGATAGATATAAAAAAAATTAGAGAAAAAAATTTAACATAGATATATGATGTTACCTAATTAAGTAGATAGCACTTTCACTTTTTTTTAAAGTGCCAATAAAATAATTTTATAACAAATAATTTGTTAGAATAATAAGTAAGAGAACCCTTAAATAAGCTATTCGATTTCACTGAATAGACTATCCTTTTATCCTCGTCATTTTCAAATTTATCATAAAAACATAAAAACCAATTGAATAATACATCGGTTTTAGTAAATTTGATTTATAAATTAAGATATTATTTATTCACTCTCTTAAAAAATATTTTAAGATATATAAATATGAAAAAGGTTCTATGTTGCGCGTGTGTAACAAATAAAATTATGCATAATCTTTTAGATAAGAAAATTGCTGCAATTTTTTTGTCTAAATATTCGAATACTCGTAATTTTAGTTCATGAACTATGCCCTCTAAATATTAAAAGAACTTATTGTTAATATATTTATTTAAAGATGTAACTATTTATAAATTGTTCTGCCTCTTGCAGTTGACTTATTTAGAGTCATATATTTGTGTTGCTGTACCAAATATTTGATTTTTCTTACATGAAACAGGAACGTAAAGGCCATCATGTTGCTTTATTATAATGCATTTCTGTGAAGTGTAAGCTCCACATATTTCGGATGAGTTGGAATACATAATGACACGGCAGTATATTTGCCATAGTGTAAACATTTTGAGATATTTGCAAAATTAACGATTTTAATGTTTATTTTTAAAGTTATTCTTAAAAGTATTTTATTATTAACTATGCAATTATTTTTTTATAATATTTAAAATTATTTATTATCTATTATTGTTTTTCTAATTTATAAATTATTTGGTTTGAAAAAAAATATCTTGACTAATGAAATATGATGCAACAAAATTAAATTTCCACTTTATTATAGAATTCATAATTTTAAAATAATTAAATATTTAATAAAATAAATTATTGTGATTTAAAAGATATACAATAATTCAAAGTATTTAAAATACAATCTATATCTCTTAATAATTTTACATTTATAAATTAATTCATATGTCAAATATTTTTTATTTATTTCAATAATTAATTGTTAAAATCTATTTCTTAGTTGTCAATCATTATTCGTAGTTGAATCTCTATCGTTATTTAAATGGTTAGCCATGCAAAATAGAGCAAAAAAGTATTATTATTATTATAATATGATCTCAATCTTTATATTTTATGAATGAGATATTTTATCATAAATAATTATCTCGTTTACTTCATACTCAGAAAACCCTAGTTCGAAATCAAATCCTGAAGCATTCTGTTCTGCAACACCTTTTTTTCAAAGGAAAGTCAGCTTTAGCTCCGTCAAGTTGGTCATCATGTTGATCTCCTCCGACCTTGAGTTCGGTCGAATCTCATGTCTCACAGTATTGAAAGTCAATCGGACCCCTCATAGGGCTAGTCGACCGACTATCGTGAAAATAAAAATATGAATCCTAAGAATTTCTCTAAGTTTTTGAGATATTGATCAATCCATCAATCAATATGTGATTCAATACAATAGTATGTTCACTCAATTAATCATTTAAAGGCCATAATAGCACTATCAATCTATTGTATGAACATTCTATTTTCAAAAAGTCATAACATGGTTTATGGCAATATGTAAACCTAACACATATGTTGTCCAAACATAAAAATTCACATTCTAACATTATGATCTATGCATTTAAGATGTAGCACCTCGTATTTATAATATATATATTCTACACTGGTTTAATGGTAAGTGTAGGAAGTCCTTTACATATCTTAAATGTCCTAATTTATTTTCTCTCCACTTACATTTTTCTCTTCTTTCTTCAAGTTCCCGTAGAATTTTCATCTTGCATTAGCTCCAATTCCTCTTCTTCTTCACCTTGATTGATGTTGAAAAATGGAGCCATATTTAATTTTCATATTTGGGTTTTAGGACTGATATTCAAATGCTAAAGAACTCTAACTAAGATGAGAGAGGGTAAAATTATGGTGGGAGTTTATACGTGGGTTGGTGGTGGCTTTTAGTGCAAATGGAATCCAATGGAAGGTTGGCACATGGCTCAGGGTTCCACAACTTCTTTTTCATTTTCATTTTTTTAATTTTCTATTTTTATTTCATTTTGAGGTATTACATTCTACCCCTTTATAAAATTCATCTTCAAATTTAAATCAAATGTAAACACTCATCAAATAAATGTGAAAATTATTCTTCCATTTCTTCTTCGTAGTTTCTTGTCCTTGGTGATGCTTCCATGCAGTTTTTACCATTCGTACCACATTGTTGTGAAAATGATGTTCGTGACATTCTAAGACTTTTATAGGATATTCTTCGTAGGTCAAATCTTTCTTCAAAATGAGCTCTTCAATGATTTACAGTGAGTTATCATAATTGTACTTATGGAGCATCGACACATGAAACACATTGTGTATCTTAGCATATGATGGCGATGGCACCAATCTATATGCTACTTCATCAACCTTTTCCAATACTTAAAAGGGTCTAATGTATCTTGGACCTAATTTTCCTTTTCGACTAAATCACGTAATTCCAGTGTTGTCAGAACCGGACCGGACCGGCCGGTTCGACCGGTTCGATCGTCGACTGGGGTCTAGTCCGATCCTGGTTCGATGAAAAAATCGGGCACCTAATTGGACCGGTCAAAACCGGTCAAAAACCGAAAAATAAGGGTTGAACCGATTATTTTGGTGAACCGGCCGGTTCAAATAAAAAAAAAAGAAAAACAAAAATTGGGCTGAATTAAGAGAAGTGGGCTTTGGGGTCAACTGGGCCATGAAGAAAAGTTTTAATTCAAGGCCTTTTAAATCAGTTTTTATTTTTTTCTTTTTTTTTAATTATAAAAGAATTTGTTTAGCTGATATTTATTTTTTGAATAAATAATTATTAAGATATATTTTTATTAATAATTTTTATATCAAATAAAATATTAATTCATCATAA
>LTAE01007573.1:0-14675 GCA_001647135.1 Pontederia paniculata
TCGTATGAAGTCAATTATGGATGATTACTTTCAGGGTATTTGTGATAAAGTTGATAAATCTCTTACACGTCGGTGGTCGTGATGAGGATGATTAGGATGATTATGTATTTGACTTTGAGTATTTCTATAACTCTGTTATGTTTTGACTGTGATGTTGTCAGACAGATTGACGAATTTGATACATTATGTATTATCTGATTGTGATGCTTATGTTATGTGTTATGTGATTTTTAATTTGTATTATGTTAATTAGATGTGTATCACGTGATTGGATTATATTACAATGTATAATTTAATTATATTATTTTTAATGTTTTTTTAAAAATGTAATTAAATTAGCGAGCAAATACCGACCATATCGCGAGCAAAATAAATTTTTAGCGAGCAAATACCGACCAAATTAGCGAGCAAATAGCTGCCAAACGTCGAATAATTTTTATTTATTTATTTCATTAAAAGACGTTTTTAGCGACCAAATAACGGTCAAATTGTGACAAACTAGTGACCAAATTAGCTAGCAAAATAACTGCCAATTAGCGAGCAAATTACCGACCAAATTAGCTGTCAAACAACAATTTTTTTTTAATTTTTTATTTAAAATACTTTTTTAGCGATCAAATAGCGATTAATTTGTGGTAAAATAGCGAGCAAAATAGCAAGTAGATTAGCTTCCAATTAGCAAGCAACTAGCGAGCAAAGACATGATATTTTTTTTTAATTTTTTTAAATAAAAAATATGTTAGCGGCCATGTTGCGAGTAATTAGCGGCCATATTGCGAGCATTTAGCGAGCAAATTTTTTGGTCGCTAATAACGAATAAAATTTAGCGAGTAAATCGTTCGTCGAAAATTTGTCGTTGTTTGCTCGTAAATTTTATTAGCGATCAATTAGCGAGCAAAAGGCGAAGAATATTTTGCTCGCTAATTACGTGTTTTCTTGTAGTGTTTGATGTTGGAAGAGTATAACGTAAAAGCTCAAATAGTAGAGTTTACAAAGTGCACTAAGCTAATTAATGTGTTGTCTATCACTAATTGATCAGAACGAGCACTCTTGGATGTGTAACACTTCATGAAGCTTATTATGATCTTCATATATTTTCCCAATATTAAGTCTTGTCAACAGGAAAACATGAACACGTACAGATGAGAGAGAAATTTAAGCTCAATTTTAAGTAGATTTAAGGAATAAGGTAAGAAAAAAGAACTGTTTAGGAATAAAGCAATAAACATTTCAAAAACATTAGTCGTTACTTAATTCTGATATATCTTTTTCATATGAAACATGTTCTGCATCGAACTTTAGGACAATTCACATTTTTTTTGCAAAAAATATATGGGATTTAATTTGTTAGATTTCTTAGCAAATTAGGATCACGAAATCAAATTTATTGCCATATTTTGTGATGATGCAAAAGGCCCATAAAAATATACAAAAGGAACTTAGAAAAGCCCCAAAGGTGAAATAATTAAATTAAGAGCCATGTATCAACGGTCCAAATGAAAAATCGTTATTCTGCGAGATTTACTATTTTATAAAATATTAAATATAGGAGGTGTTATTTTGTGGTTGGTTACTTGGTTGAATAATTTTTTATTTGTAATTGAAAGGGGATATTTAGTTCGTTATTACGGAATAAAAAATTACTATTTTGATATAGAATACTAAATTTTTATTCCATAATAATACAATTCTTGAATCTTAGACCTTCGAATTATTATCTTAACAACGGTATATGCATATATATATATATATATATATATATATATGTGTGTATATTGATCATTATAATTATACTAACGTCAAATAATATATTGCTCATTATCATTTCTTAATGATTCCCTTAATATTGATATGTGTGTGCATGTGCATGTGCATGTGCATGTCCGCGGGTGCGTGTGATTTCTCGATGATAATTTATAGTAGTTGTAATCAACTCTATTTTTTGGGTGTGAAATATGATATCTGATTATAACTTAATTTCGTAAATAAAATAATAATTTAAATATATTTTGACAATTATATTTTTGAATTTTAATGATACTCTTATTTTATTATTGTCGTTATTAAAGCTCTATTTTTTTAACAAATTAAAGAGTTGACGATTACTTCAGGCCGATGTAGGATCCAAAACATTGAGAATATATGCTAAAAGTCTAAAACTATAAATAATTATACCTCTAAAATGGAATCGTAAATTTCTCTATTTTTTTTATAAAGTTTCCTTTTCTATTTTATAACTCTTAATAGTGATAAAAAAAGTATAGTAATAATCTTAGTTGTCTCTCTAATTTGCAAGATGTAATCATCCAACTAAGTAACCAAATGGAGGATTAACTAAAAGGTTGATAAGGTCCTCCACTAGGATGATATTGAAACCTAAATGGCTTTGAAATCTCTCTCTCTCTCTCTCTCTCTCTCTCTCTCTCTCGGGAAATGACAACAACATGTGCCTACAAAACATATGCCATATTGCCTTATCTATCGATATTGCTTTATTGCTTACTGACCGAACACAGCTAGGGTTGTGTCATCTTTACTTTTGGCAAATGACAACCTCATTTAACCCTCCTAATATATTTAATTTTTCCTAATACATCGTTAAAAAACATTAATTGAGACAAGCTAACACTTGGATAGAAAGAAAGTAAGGGAGTTGACATTAGATTTTTCTTCTCATACTATCTTTATTTTAATATAATATAAATAAACATTTATTTTTCAATATATCGTGCTTTACTATTTTTAAAAATCATACCATATCCTTCTTATTATAAACATATTTATATATTTTTTTCAAAAACTACGATTTAGTGGATCATAATACTTTTATTCCTTTTAAAAGATATATAAATATAAATTATAAATGACGCTGTCATGATGACTTAGTAAAATGAAAAAAAGATAAATAAATAAAGTAGAAGTAAAATAATCTCATCAAATAAACAACCCAGCTAATTTACACCCGGAACAAAATGCTGATACTAATTACTATAAACAATTAGTGTAAACCATCGTAAAAAAACACAATAAAAAATTTGAAATTTGAAGCAACCATATTTTGTGTCTAAAATTTTTACTTATACCAAAGATTAAAAAATGGTGAGTTTATTCCTAATTGCATTTATAAGAACCTATATTCCATTTGTGATAAACTAAGTTATAGTTTAAATTTCTAAATGAAAAAATTATGATTAATTTTAGAATCATTATAAGTTATGATCGATTTGGATTATTAGGAGATTGATCATGTCCTAAAAAGACATATTCAACACCCAAAAATATGTGGGTCAAATAGTTGCGAGAGTTGGGTATTGTTCCACATGTTCTTTTGTGTGCGTCGGGTGTTATTTACCTACCAACGTACCAAGTCCACATTTGTAGACCGAGTTGCACCAAAAACACGCCAAATTAGAATTCAACTATTGATAGAACATTAAACTCTATAATTTGGTAGCGAAGGTTAGCTTTATTAAGCTGATAACGAATAATCATTAAATATTAACATATAGTTATTAATTTTAATAAAACCATTCAATAAATATAATGATTGAATTATTTAATTATTATAAAATAACACAAGAGATAAGTTATTGTTATTTGAAAACAATAGTAATTTCTAAAATAGTAGTATGTTAATAAAATAATCAATTAAAAAAAATATTATCATTTCGCTATGAATACAAATAAAGAGGTAAATACTAAAAATAAAACATAAATTATAATACCTTTAATATTAAGTAACTATTTTTAATATAAAAAGAAAATTAACTATATTAGAAATAAATATTTAATTTCTAGACTAGGTTAGTGGGAGTGTCAAAACCCTATTTGTTGCTTTAGATTCTGAATTTTTTACTTTCCAAATGAAGCGTATATCTTTCTAAATAAAATTATTTATTTTAATTTTATATATTATAGAGTCTGCAACATTGAACCACATTTCCTCTCAATCTAGTAGTCATAATTTATGAAAGAAAATAATCAACGTGTGGCATGTTAAGCTTCTAATATATTCTGACTATGAAATATGAATACTTAAATCTTTTGTGCATATATGTTGCTACTCCTCTAATCGATCTTATTAAAATAATATTCATCAAATTTTGATGTGGTAACATTTAGAAAATGTCATAAAAAAATAAATGTTAAAGATCCTTTTAAAATTTAATAATTTTATTTCCATAGTTGTCAAGATCGTGATATGAATTATATTAGTTTAAATATTATTTTTTATATACTTTTTTAGAGAAATGGATGTTATTATAATAATATATTATATTGCATTTTTTAAAATTTATTTTCAAAGCATAAAAAGTGAAAAAAATAAATGTTAAAATTATTTTAAAAAATACTAAAACAAGTTTGGATATATATATATACATATATATATATATATATATATATATAGACATATTTTAATATGTATATATATATATATATATCTTATTTTTCTCTTTGGAAAATATAAATTATAGTCATAATATATTGCATTATATTTATAGAACTTTATTTTTTAAGCATATAAAATTTTAAATTGACAAATATTAATAACAAAACAAATGTAAAAAAAATGTTAAGATGTATTTAACAAAATATATTTAATGTATATATTTCAAAATTTATTTTTTATCTATAGATAAGATATTATGATTCAGATCTAATGATTTTAGCTAGAATCTTGATCATAATAAATTGGGTGCTTTATGCCTGGTGAATGATATCTTTCTACTCATTCCATAAATTAGACGGTTGTGATGTTGACCCATTTTAAAACGTTTTTAATGCTTTTTTACAATGTTTTAAAATCCAACTCGAACATCGACCCAGATAGTTTGACGCAGATCGGACCGGTTGAACCGGATGGTCGAATCGGATATTAATAAATTAATATACAAAAATAAGTTGTAAGAAAAATGAAGTGATCACATCCGATTACTACAATAAAAATAGATGTGAAATCAAAATACATGAGCACATATTATTAATTATAATAATATAATAATTTTTAGTTTTAATTCATAATTTGTAATAGTGCTTAATGTAAAAAATAAATAAAAAGATAATTATTAAATACTAATATGCTCTATTGTTCATTAAGTTTTTTTATTCAACATAATTATTTTAAATCTTACTTATATGACAAAGTATATTATTTAGCTCTAGAAAAATAAACTAAACTTTTAATATTATTATTTGAAAAAAAATATTTTTTTTGGCCGGATTGATCAAACCCGTCGGGTTGAGCGGTTCAACCCGAGTTTTGATCGGGTTTGACCGAATCAAAACGATCCAAATTGGTACCACGGATTTTGAATGACCCATGACCCGTTTTATATCTCGGACACCGATCCGACCGATTCGACTGGCCGGGCCGGGCCGGATTTTACAACATTACTTTTTTATAGTTCAAAATTTGTCTCATGATTATAAAAAATATAAAAGTATATTGCTCTCTATATATGCAGTTATTCGTTATGTAAGAATGGAGAAATGTGGTTGTGCTCGGAGTAGCTCTTCTTATACCGTATTTGCAAACGAGACAGTCTATATCGGATATAGTGCACTTATATCGTGTCGTGTCATATCGTATCAAAATTAGCATTCGATTGATCTGATCTAATTCAATATTGCTGTTATGTTTTATATCCGAATCGATCTTGACTACTATTTATTATTGTTATTTTATTATTATTTCAATTATTCTAAATCCTAATTTTCTAATAATAAAGTTTATATTTATATCATATAATATTGTATTTAATATAGTTTACGTAAATTAATATCTAAATAATAGTACATGATATTATCTTAATAATTAATATAGATTATATAAGAAGATTGGTTAAATTATACTTATTATATAGGTTTAAAAACCATATTGTAAGGAGAAATTTGACCGCGAATTAAATAAATAAATGAGCACCTAGCATATGAATATTGAATGCACATTTACATACTATATATAATGATATGTATACTTATATACTTATAATATGACAGGAGCAGGAATTAAATTTCGTTCATCAATAATATATGATTCAGTCAAATTATTGTGCATATCGTAATAAATTTTTGTGTCTTTTCCATTCACATTATATTAAGAAGAAAATAAAACAAAAAACAAGAGAGCTCTACTTGTTGATGGACGAGGTCTTTGATCCATCACCACTGCTCCCTTCTTCCCTTCTCCTCCTCCTCTTCCTCATCTCCCTCTCCCTTTTATTTTAACTCTTCTTCCTCTTCCTCGTCCTCTTCCCAATACAACCCCCATCAGATCTCCAGATCCAAAGCCCCTCCTCCCCCTCTGCATTCCCTCCCCCACAACCCTAACCCTACTCCCGTGTCCCCCGCCGGAGCAGATCCCGGCGCCCGGAGACGGCCCGCGGAGATGAGCGCTAAGGCGGCGGCGGCGGCCTTGTCGCCGGCGATGGCGGGGACGGGGCGGTTCTTCACGATCGGCCTGGTCACCGCGTGGTACTCGTCCAACATCGGCGTCCTCCTCCTCAACAAGTACCTGCTCTCCAACTACGGCTTCAAGTACCCAATCTTCCTCACCATGTGCCACATGACCGCCTGCTCCCTCCTCTCCTACGTCGCCATCGCCTGGCTCCGCGTCGTCCCCATGCAGACCGTCCGCTCCCGCGCCCAGCTCGCTAAGATCGCCACCCTCAGCCTCGTCTTCTGCGGCTCCGTCGTCAGTGGCAACATCTCGCTCCGGTTCCTCCCCGTCTCCTTCAACCAGGCCGTCGGCGCCACCACCCCCTTCTTCACCGCTGTCTTCGCCTACCTCATGACCCTCAAGCGCGAGTCCTGGGTCACCTACCTCACCCTCGTTCCCGTCGTCACCGGCGTTGTCATCGCCAGCGGGGTGAGCGAGCCTACTCCAAGATATTTTTTTGTTGTTCTGCTTCTTACGGTGCTCATTAGATGTTTGATGAAATAACATATTATTGAAATTTTATTCTACATTTTAGCGCATGAATATCTCTTTGATTTCTGCTACTGTTAGAAGATCCTATATCGTTGGCGCTTCATTATCTTAGAAATGATGGTTGCTGCTGTTATTCCAAAAAGAAAAAAAAAAGTGTTTTCTCTGTCCAGGTTGCTAACTTTTGATGCACATGATTTGTGCGTGAGGCGTGATCTTAGTAGTTAGTACATGCATTTTCTATGCTCAGCGTCTTCTTTCTCTGTTCCCAAATTAATCAATAAATAACTTCTTGTATGATTGTTCAAATATTTTATAATGTTTTTTCATTTATATTTCTGAAGTCTTTACCAATACCAAACTCTGGGGACTCTCGTTTGTTGGTTCCAAGACCTTAATCCGCATAACGAACATGATATGTTTTTTGGTTAACATAATTTTGGTTTTCCAGATTTCAGATATGACATCGTCCTATCCGCAACTCATTCTTATAGAAATTTGGATAATTAGGTAGATAATTGACGTGACATGATATCTCTAGCAATGTTCATTGACACAGGCCATGAAATTAGTCTAAATTTCTGAATTCTTTTGTAATTTTTACTCAAATAACTGAAATATATAATTATATCACCATCATAATCTTGGTCCTTTTGAGTGTACTATCCATTATCATCTGCTTCCCAAATCATGCTGATGTCGTCTTATAACTTTGGAATGCTTCTCTCAATTTAGTGATCTAATATGACTAATACAATTATATTTCAATTACCAGGGGGAGCCAAGCTTTCATCTCTTTGGATTTTTAATGTGTATTGGTGCAACTGCTGCAAGGGCACTTAAGTCAGTGCTGCAAGGAATTTTGATGAGCTCAGATGGGTAAGAACATTTTTTCTCTTTAAAACTCAGTTATGAAGTTTGAGAGAGACATAATTTCTTTGCTCATTTGCTGCTTCTCTGAGAATCTCAAATTTTTTTTAATTGCTGTATCTCATTTCGTCAATTAACATAACCATCTATGCATTCTGTATCAGGGATAAGCTCAACTCCATGAATCTCCTTCTATATATGGCCCCTATTGCAGTGATTATCTTAGTTCCTGCAACAATAATTATGGAGGAGAATGTGGTTGGTATCACACTGGCACTCGCTAGAGAAGATTTTAGGATTATTTGGTTGCTCCTGTTCAATTCTTTCCTGGCATATTTTGTCAATTTGACCAATTTTTTGGTGACAAAACATACCAGCGCTTTGACGCTCCAGGTGAGTTAATTGATTTGCAACCTTCCCTTCTGCATTATTGTGTTTTTATCTTTCTCTTTTATTTCTTAAAGAAAGATTGTTTGACATTTCTTCATTTCTCCAATCTCTTACATGCTTTATCCTCCTCGTGGCTTGCCTCACTAAACATGAAACGATAAACAAGGAAAACACCTTAGGGTTGGAGGTTTATTCTCAAACCTTGATATAGGTATTATTAAACAGAATTAACCAACCACTTTAGAATATTTGGAGTTGGTACTTGCAATTTGTAATAACTAATTTTGGCTTATTTTCTAGATCATGTTCTTTGTTTCACTGTGAGACTCTTAAATAGTTAAATCCAAATAATAACAAGTGTGTCCTGTGAAGAGGTCTCGAAAACCGTATTGATTCTATATTGTTGCTCGGTCGATTCCAGATGAATCCCAACATATTTAAAATGTAATAAGTAGGTCGTGTATGCCTTTGAAAGTGGCAAATATATGTTAAACGAACTTTAGAATTTTTCCTGTTGCATTATAAAACTATTATATGTTCATGCATTCATGTTCTTTCTTGTTGATTTATTGTTTTCGATTTCCCCTTTCTTGCTACTGCTTAGAATGGAGGCTCCATTATTTTTCTGCCAATTCCATGGATCAATGTTAACAAGAGAAAAGCATGTCAGGATGCTAATTGTCAACGAAAGAAAAGAATTGTCAATTGTCAATTTTTCGATAGAACATAGTTTCTGACCTCACAGACTCCCAAGATTTTCACCAAGTTACCTATTCTCTGATAATTAGAACATGTGTCTCCTTGGTGGAGTTTAATCTATCTTTACAGTGCTTAGTTGTTAGTATATGAGATATTATTGATGAAATGACTTCTTGGTCAATGTCCTGTTGTTGTTGAAGGATCCTTGTCATTTTCCATACCTGCTTGCATTTAAAGGTTAAGTTCCATGGTAGGCTGATCTGGGCTTCTTTTTGGAAGCCCTAGCTAATGAACCCTAGCTTGAGGCAAGATGAATAACTACATTGTTCTTATGGGATAGTAATTCTTTTAAAATGATATTTTTATAGAGTACAAAATAATGGTTTTATACTGTTCATTCTGGGACAAAATGGTCATTTACTTAGGCTTGAGCTACTTATAGGTTGGTCAACTTTTTCAGTGTTGGCCCCAATTGAAGTTGGAATGTTGGCCCAATTCGTTTGGGTTGCGCTTCCTGAATCGAATTCAACTGCCGCTTGATCCAAAATAATTTTAAATTCTTATCTAATTTGGGTTTCCTGTCAGTCTGAGCTTGGATTAGTTGCTCTTTTTTTTTTCTTGTTCGGGTGCCTGGCCCAAATTTTGATCTCATGTTTGTCTTAACAGATACTTTGATTTTCATGCATATTATTTTTCTTATGATTGAAAAATTAATAGGGTATCTGTATCTGACAATTTTATCCCAAACTTTTACATTATTGATTGTAGTTAAATATAAATTCAATTCACACCTGTAATCGTTCATACTCAAGTACGTGTATCCTCATGGATTTACAAAATATTGACATTTTCATTTATGGAGCCTTGCAATCAACTTATCTTATGCTTATATGCTTTTGCTGCTATTAGGCTTTTCCGCTGTTAATTTTCAAACTGACTTGTCAACACCAACTCCCTTGTATCTATTTTCAATGCATTATTTTGATCATGAGCTCTGAAGATGATATTCTTTCCCCCCCAGGTCCTTGGCAACGCCAAAGGTGCAGTGGCTGTGGTGATCTCAATTTTGATATTCAGGAATCCTGTGACTGTTACAGGCATACTGGGTTACTGCATAACAGTCTTCGGTGTTATTCTTTACAGCGAATCAAAGAAGCGCAACAAGTAGTAATTATCTGATACTTATTAAAGATCAGGTACACATTAAGCAGCTCATGATGTGGCGTTCCGCCGACCCCAACAACTTGTTGAAGCATACAATTGGGATTTGTCATGTCTCGTTCTTTGACGAATTTTGTTCTGCCACTACACACACACACCCCAGACAAACTTTGCCGAAACCCTTGGCTCTGGTTTCTGCTTGTATCACGGTAACCTTATTAGTGGATATATAGAGGGATGGAGACTAGACGGGCAAAACTGTTCATTCTTATTTTTTTATTTCTTTTCTTTTATCTTTGGGGGGTATTCAGTACTGTAGTAATTCTCATCCCTGACCTCGTCATCTACTATAACTATAGCCTATATTCTTTATACCCACTTATTATTAAGATTGCTCAACTCTTTTTCATTCGGATCATTTCCTGAATGAAATATGTACTTCAAATTGTTAGCAATATTCCACTTAAATCATATTACTTTCAAGTGACAACATTGCTTCTCGTACGTGTATGCCTGCTGGGCCAGAATGATTATTCTATTTTTGTGACCTTGTTCCGATAATACCAACGGTAATATAAGTGTTTGACTTGTTTACAAGTTTGGGAATCGGAATTTGGAAAGTTTCTTGTTACAATGCTTTTATAATGGGATTAAACGAGGTGAGTCCAACTAAGTCACGATTAAATCAGTTCTATAAAGTTTAATCATAATTTATTAAAATATTTATTATTTATAATACTTTATGATATATATAGCACAATTAATATTAGATAATATAAAAATATATAATATAGCATATTATTTATTGTATGTTTAAAATGTTAATGCTTATTTCAAATAATGGTGATTGATATATTATTATTGTTATTATTATTTATTCATTGTTATATAATAATTATATACCATATTAATTTATTTTACTTTGATACACTCTTAATTTTCTTCTTATTTTACTTTATTTTTATTTTCACTTTCCTTATTTTTTCTTATTTTTCTTTCGATTCTCATCATTTATTTATTTTGTATTTTCATTTCTGCTTTTCCTTTTCTAAAATTTTCCATTTTTTACAATATACTTTCGCCTTGATTTGAGTTGAACCATTTTTTATAATCATTTATTACATTTCATAAATTTAATGCTTGCCAAAAAATCATGATGATTGATATATAATTATTTATATAATAATTATAATTATCTAATTTTAAATATTATTAACTTTTCTTTTGTTTTACTTGAAATTATTTTATTTCCGCCTCTTTCTTTTTTATTTTATTTATTTTCCTTATCACTCTCCTCTCATTTATTTCTTATTTTCAATTTTATTTATGCCAATTATTTTCCTTTTATAAACTTTAATGCTTACCAAAAATCATAATGATAGATATCATTATTATTATCATCACACAAATAAAACATATTAATTATTTTAATTTAAATAGTTATTAACTTTCTTGTTATTTTTTTAAGCTTCTTTCCTTTATTACCATGCATTTACTTTTTTAAATTTCCATTTTTTTCCTTGTTTATTTTGCTCCCACATTTATTCTTATTTTCAGTTTTACTTTTGCTAATTAACTTTTTAATAAATGTTTTCTTTATATATATTTTTTAATAAAATTGGTTTGATTTTTCTCGATGATTTTTTTTTTGGTTCATCAATTTTTTGTGTTCCAGAGCTCTTCCGTTTTATATTGAAATCAGAATGATTTTTTGTTTGGTTCATCAATTTTTTTGTTCCAGAGCTCTTTCATTTTGCACTGAAATTGGAACGGATCAGATGCTAATTGATGGTTGTACAGTTGGAATGGACGGTCTGATCGAGTTTTAATAACACTATTTAGAGTTGTTTTCAGCTGATAAATTGGTCATGTCATTTCTTTTGTGAAAATTTACGGGTTTGTTACTTTGTTTCACTTCAGCTGGTAAGCTGAAGAAAAAATAATTTTGGGCTCAATTTTTTTTATAAAGATATAAATAAAATTTGGTTGAAAAGTTAACCAAGTGCCTTTCAATAATCGAATTAGAAGAGGACAACGACGAGCTGGGTTTTCCACATCTTAAGGGATAACGCACACTGTATATTCCCGCACATAACTTGATCGTCTTTTGTCCTTTTAAATTCATATAATCCCATGGTGACTAATGGATCAAATATTGTGTTGGTGAATAAACTGAAATGATATAATATTAAAGTTAATTATCAGCACGTTATAACGAAAACAACTATAAATTCAATTATTTTAAGTACACCGAATGATCTTCAAATTGATCAAAATTTTTATAACTTCTATATGGTACAAGTTGTTGTTCGTTCGCAATTCAACTTTAATTATTATGGATTGATATCAAGGTTGAGTTCTCAAGCAGACCTAATTTTAACAGCACATCATTATACCGATTATCATTTACTATTTCACTGTTTTATTATCATTTTTTTCTTTTTAAAATTTTTTACCAACATTAAACTTTATGACCTGCTTTTCTGTCAGATATTAAAAAAGTCCCAAATATAACAACCGATGATGACAGGAAAAATCTCAGCACCTTGTGGTATAGACTAAAATTAAAATATTTAATACCAACAAAGAAGTGAAAATGTCTAAAGGATCCATGGGCATTGCCAATGGAGACCTAATATTTAAACTTGACAATAAACATATAGAAGAAACAATAAACAGATGGGACTACAAAATTTTCAACTTGACGTTAGACGATTATCATGTGGCCATAGCATTAATCTAGCATTTCATATAGTTCTCCGGTCATAGCATTTCCTTGAAACTCTTTCTTGTTCCCCAAGGTCAGCAATGGTTAGAACTATGGTTCATTTCAAGAAAGGGCTTCAAGGAAAAAATGCATATCAGCTTAACAACAATCAACCCATCGACTTGAATTTACATAGGGAGATTTTTTTTCCTATACGAAACGTTACTTGTTTGGAGACCCATGGGAGGATGCAATGTCATCTAGCCAAGAAGATAAGATGATAATTAAAGAGACGAGGTTGAGACTGAATAATGCATGGGGCCAGGGACATCATCTTTTTTGGGTTCATGATGCTTGTGGAACATGAAAGTTGGATTAGTAAGCCATTTAGCCGCAGGCATTGAAGATGCATTTTGCGTACCTTGGGATGATCATTCCTCATAAGTCCAAAATAGAAAGAGAGGATACCTTATCCTCGAGCAGTTCTATGATAGCGTCCATATTTTCAATGATTAATATTCTTACAATACAATAAATATAACAATCAATCTTGCATCTATTAATTTAATTACGAGTTAACATGTAACACTCCCGATCCGTTCAAGATATTGTTCGCTTTGGATCCGACCCGCACGAATTTAAAACGCGTCTTGAATGGTAAGGAAGGATGCTACATATAAGCCCATGACCACCTCCGTGTTTTGTCCATGTGAGACTAACTTTCATTCTCATCATCATTTTGAGCCTTACAATCTTCCCCCCTTCGGAGCTCAACGTCCTCGTTGAGTCGACCCACATGGTTCAAGTGAACACGCGAGGTTGGCTCTGATACCTTCTGTAACACTCCCGATCCGTTCAAGATATTATTCGCTTTGGGCCCGTCCCGTACGAATTTAAAACGCGTCTTGAATGGTAAGGGAGGATGCTACATATAAGCCCATAACCACCTCCGTGTTTTGTCCATGTGGGACTAACTTTCATTTTCATCATCATCTGGGGCCTTACATAACATGTGTTTCGATGTCTAGTTGGATGATAATCATCAAACAATATTTTCAATCATAGTCACATAACGAATATCATATTAGGTCAATAAGTTATTAAGTAATTAAATGCAGCATCATAACACACATCATTAATGAAATAAAATAATTAAAATATAACATTTAAAAAATATAATGATAGACCGAGCGTGGTTACACCTCGATCGTAGCTAGCTAGGGCCTCGTATGGGCGACTGAGCATAGTGATGATTCACCCATAGCTAGCTTGATCCCTCTACAACTCGTAATTTGCAACGTGCTATATATGATTGCCATAAGCACGCTACATCATGTTTTTGTTGGAACATTGGCTTTATGTCTTAAACCATTATATTTTGATGATACAAATCTCGAGTAATTAGAACTATCCAAAATGGATTAATTTGGAAAGAAACATCTCTGTGTTAAACTTCATATTAATATTTGGTCATTCTACTTTATGTTTTTGAATGAATTGTGTTTACTAATAAGTTGTTTAAGTGATGAAAAGATAGGTGGAATGAAGACTTGAAACTTCAAATGATTCGATGCATCATAATTTAAGAAGTTTCGAAGTTGGATGGATAAAATCTCAAGGTCGGTTGAACCTAGCAAAAGTCGGTCGACCAACCATATACTCACAACATGCTAATCAAAGTTCAACAAGATTTTTGAAGATGTTACTGAGAGATCTGGATCGATTCATTAATACAAAAGTTGTAGGAATTTTTGTTAGCTTTTTAAAGAATCAATAATCGCATCAATAGGATATCAGTGCAGAGAGTTATGGTCAAAGTGGTGCAAGTCTATCAAGCTGATTCAGGAGAAACGGTCGACCGCTATCCTGAACCGGTCGATCGGTCCAATGCATTCTGCGAGATAAATGATAAAATTTCGT
>LTAE01007574.1:10187-22481 GCA_001647135.1 Pontederia paniculata
TCACCACATTAGCCGCATATATATGTGATTTCCTGCAAAATTACACCAAACAGGAGTAGATTTCGGCATTGAAATAATATAACAAATAAACTAGAAAATAGATGCATGCAATGTAGAATTGACTCAAAATAATGCCTAATGCAGACCCTAAACTATGTTGTAAAATGCATGCATCAACAACCCCAAGCTTAGATGTTGGAATCTTCTTCATTGTCACGATCCCTTACAAAGTATAACAAGTCGTGATGTTGTTGTAGATTTTGGAACACTCCCGGCGTCGGCTTCCGATACGATGGCCGATGAAGTTTTGGGTTGCTTGGTGGATGTCGGCGCTCATTATGCAGACTCGGTGGTGAACATCGGACGCCGAAATCGCCGCTCTTGTAGTGATGACCAGGCAAAAGTTTCCTGAGTAGAGATGATGAAGGCACAATTTGATATGTTGAGCGAAGACGGTGATGGTGGCACCTGCATAATTAGTATATATAAAGGAGATAAAGTAATCACGGGCGTGACGAATGTCATGGGTCGTGATGGTGATTGAATGCGTTCAAAAGGTGCGTTCATTATGAGGCATTCATGGGTCGTTACGAGGCATTCACGGGCCATTACGAAGTTGTTGCAACCATTCTAAGGCGATTGAATTTACTCGACCACATTGTGACATTCACGGGCTGCTCGAGTTGTAGGACAATGGTGGAATGTTAATGTGGACCGTGAGATTTGTCATGGGGTATTAACTGAAGGTAGGTGGTGGCTACGCTAATAATTTAGGTTTGTCACAGCCCGTGATACAATGCACGGCCCATAACAGTATGAAACTGGTTATGATCGCGGGTAATGATGATGGTAGCAGGTCATAAGTCGGGTATGTTGGAAGGCTTAGTTTGTATCTGGTCACTTACGGGTCGTTATGTTGTGTTACGACCCGTGATGGAAGCCGTGACGGTGATCATTAAAGGTCGTAAGCAGTTCTAAGGGGCCGTGGGTTGGTAATTGTAGGTGGCGATTGACTACTGGAGATGACTTACGGTCCATAACATACTCTCACGGGTCGTGACTCATTTATGGCATCAAAAGTTCACTACCGTCGAGTCTGTGATGAGGTGTCACATCTTGTGAACTCAACTCGAGGTTTTGGCCTTTTCAGGGTTACGGGCCATGATTTGACATCATGGCTTGTGATGGATTTAAGTGTTGCTGAATTATCTTGTTATTGTCCGCGATAGCTTCTTACGGGGCAGGACACCGGGTTTCATGACCGGTGACATTGTGTAACGGCCCATGATGTTAAAGGGGATGGTGCTATTGGGTTGAAAACAAGTTAAGGTAACCTGATGCCTTGAGGATGACCTAGACCTAAGAAAAAAATGAAAAATTGAAGAACTCTAAGATGTCAAGAAAAAGAAAAATCTAAGGGATAGGGTTCAAGAAAATTAGTTCTAATATAAAGTCTTTAGCTTGACATAGTTCGGTGTATGCTGAAGTTTATGAAGGATGATGAAATAAATAATGATGGGTAGTAAGCAATAAAGAACAATCTCACCAGGAGTATTTGATGTGCTTGTTAATGCTCGTCATGATGAAGTTCAACAAACACGATCGGGATCACCACCGATTGTTTCTGTTGTTTTTCCTTTGTCTTCCATTATTAGGCCTTTAAGTAGTACAACAACATTCTCTGGACGACATTGTGGTTTGTGTTGTTGTTGATCTTTTCTCACTAAGAGGCTCTTTAGTTGCCATTGCATTGTTGTTGTTGGTCTATAAATTAATAGTTCCTTGGATTTGTTTGGTGAGAGTTGTGTTGATGACTCCGATGGAGACTTAGTTTATGATATTGCTTGGAGTTGTAGTGGCAGGATTTTTGGTGTCTACATTGGAGGCAGTGATGTTGAAGTAATAGGAGAATCCAAAGGCGACCTCTTCCTTCTTACTTGCTCGTCTTCTATTGTATATTCGCTTGTCTCTTTGACACGCCATTGAGTGGTCCATGTCCTTCTTGGAAATTTTCTTTTAGGCCACCATCTTCGTTTGTGTGAATAATGGCATGGACATATGATGATTGTTGAGTCCTCCTCGATGTCCTTCTCAAAATTAGCATTTTGAGAAATCAGTTGCACAACTTGATTTTCTAATACATGTAGTTGCGCTTCTAAGTCATCAAATTGGAGTTGGCACTCAAGTTGTAGGATCACTTCATCATTTTTAGTTTTTTTTTCAATTATCTCAGCCTGACTTCATATTTTCGATGAGTTGGTCTTGCAATGTTAGTCTTCTTTCAATTGTTGTAATAAATTGGCCAACCATCTCTTCAAGATTGCTCTCAGGCTCTTCTATTGTTTTGATGCCATTTGGATTTTATTTTTGTTCTGTTGTCTTAAATTTGACGTATGTCTCTCCAAATTTGTGATTTGATCCTGCTGTATGGAAAGTTTCTTCAACATGGAATTCATCATGTTTGTGATGAGAGCTAATGATTCCATGGGATTTTCTTCTTGATTCTACTGAGGCTTCATAGATTTCACCTCTTTCTGAATTTCATTTTGCTTTCCAACTTCTTTGTTCTCCTCAATTTGCTGACTAGTATTTGCTTTCTTCTTCGCCATTCAGGGTAGATGATATGTGCTTGAAGACCAAGTTGTGTACAGAAAATAATTCCTGCAAAGCTTACACAACACTAGAGGAAAAGTAAAGGTAATATAAAATAAAATCTCAAAGTAGATTGAAATCAGAATAATAGTAAAGATAACTCCCCGGCAACGATGCCAAAAACTTGATGCGAAACAATGCGAACACAGGCAAATCGATGCAAGCAAATGCACTAGTCGTTAAAGTAATAGAGTGTAAAAGTAAGGTTGTCGATCCCATGAGGAATTATATAATTATCTAATCAAATTTTAGGATGAATACTTCATAACCTTGTACAACAGATGTATGTAAGATGAAAATCGATTATTGAGTCTTTAGATGATTAGGCAAACCTAAGTTATGAATTTCCTTAACGAGTAACTCAACTATCTTATATTAAACAATCCAGAAAATACCCCTTAATGGGTCTATTCTCAGGAAGAAAATATAAGATGTAGTAAGATGTTTCCCTAGACTATTAAACCATCCTTAACGGGTTGACCTAACAGACCATAAACGACAACGCCTGTAACGGCAAAATCGCATGACATGAATTGCAGATATATTGGACTACACTACACAATTAATGATCAATAATTAAAACTCAGAATTTAGGCAAACATGTTCATGAAGAAACAATTCAACTAAAAGTCTTGAAAGTTATATAAGTTCTGCAGTAGCAATGATATCAAAGCATACAAACTAACATAGAAAATATTCAGAATAGACTGTCTTGATTACAGAAAGGATTTCTCCCCAATAAAATATGGAACAAGAGATTATTCCTCTAGCTATTGAGAAGATGTTGAACAACTCCTTAACGGATGTATGATATGACTCCTCAGCAATCCTTCGGAATAGCCTAGCATCCTCCTTAAAGATGTTGAACGACTTTACCTCTCTAGTCTCTTCAGCCTAGCATCCTCCTCTATGCTCCCTCTATTGTTGCAGATGAAGTCTTCTTATACTCTATGGTTTCCTAGGGTTGGATGATGTTGTGTGTGAACTCATGGATCAATTCTGCCTTTCAATCAATGGTGACGATGAAAGTCCAATAAAAACTTATCAAAATCCTCAGAAATATAATAAAATCCAATCTTTAAAGTCTTTGATCAAATTCCAAACTTTTTACTTGTCAAATCATATCGAAATCTCAAATAAAATAATCTACGTACCTTCATCATGACCTGTGATAGTGTGTCATGGCCCGTAAGTATAGATTGTTTCAAGGTTCCTCAAGTTGTCATAGCCCGTGATGATAAGTCACAGTCCTAACTCGAGCTCAGGCTACATGCAATTGGGACTTCTGCTTCTCTCGCGGCCCGTAAGTACTCATCACGGCCCGTGACGTTCTGAGTTGAAGTTGCTAACGCCTCGGAAAAGGTCGTGATATGCTCATCGTGGTTGTGATGTCCTTCATTATGCCTTGTAATAAGTCTTCATGGCCCGTAACTCTCTGTGTTCACGATGTGATGTTCTCGGTGAAAGTCGTAACATGTTCATTGCGGTTGTAATCTTCACCATAATAGGGCATCACGACCCGTAACTTATGAGTTGATGTTGTAGTGCTATCGGTGAATGTCGTAATACAATCTTAACAACTTGTTATGGACTTTCCTTCAGCAAGTACTCATTCATCAAGGCCAGTAACAAGTGGTGACAACCTATGATGGATCCTGAATATTCGAATTCTCCTTGTGAAGATGCTCCTTTGCAGTTTTAGGTCACTTTCAGTCCTTCCTTGGCCTTTGCAAGTGATTTCCTAAAAATTAACATCAAACAAGAGTAGATTTTGGACTTGAACAAATATAAACAAATAAAGATAAGAATATGTGCATTCTATGTAAACATGACTCCAAATCATGCTTAATGCAAACTTTAAAATATGTTGTAAAACGCATGCATCAGACAACAAGGAAGAAGCTGCCTCCGAAGCCTTTAATTTTTCTTCTAGTTTTTGAAATAATGTTCCTACTATCCCTATTGGGACTTAAGGGCTAGTTTAGTTTATGTCTGAGGCTCTGTGAAGCCCTTGGAGGACTTTGTAGTTGTCATGTTTTCTCATCAATGAATCATTTCTAGTTTTTTAATTAGATTGCAAGTTTGATTCTTTATGCCATGTGTTTAATGATTTTGAATTATTTAAGGTGACAGTTTTATTCGCTTGATCATCCTCTCAAGTGTAAGTTTCCCATGCAAACCAAGCTTGGAAAGGATCGCTCATAGTTGTGCATTGATCACAACCAGGAAACTGTCGCACGTCACAACCTTGCTTGTGACGACACTTGTGACAACACTTGCGACAACACTTGTGATGAGGTTGTGATGGACCTAGAAATCGATTTAGCGTTCTAATTTATCCAAGAAAGAGTTACTTGTGGAATGCTTATCTTTTTCACGTTAGTTCAATGGAAGTTGACTGACTTTATTCGTTGCCGATTTTGAAAGACATGCATATCTTGAATATTCTATGTTTTTATCAAAGTTGTTTCTTTTCATTTGGTCAACCCATGATCAGGACCACCTAAGGTTGTGTAACTGAGGAATCTATCACGACGAGGAGTGTTCGCTTGTGACGATTATGATGATCAATATGTTGACTTTGGCATCAACTTGAGTCCTCGTGTGTACGTCCTCACCTAGACCAAGCCTTGGCTGGATCATCTGGGGTTGCGTTCAGAGGAATATGATGTAATGAGGACAACATGTCAGCTTGTGACGACTTAACAAATTGATTCAAGCGTATTGTTTTTAGAGGACTTTATGGAATATTCCTGTGACGACAATGGATATGTCCCCTGAATAACTTCCTCAATCAATCTAAGACTTTGAACAATGAGTTCTTGGATTGGATCAATGAGCAGTGGGATGCTGCATGATTTTGTACGTTGAACTCCTTATAGAATTAATTCATTCGATTTTAATGTTTGACAACTACAGACGAGCATGGAGTAGAACTTTTCATTGGAAATATGTTTATCATTTATATTTTCTCTGTTTACTTTCTCATATTTAAAAAATCCAAAAATAAACCCAACCAACAATATTTTCTCCTTAGGCTATTGTAGCTAAGTTAAGAATCTTCCATGAAACCTAGTTGACCAATTCGTGGATTGACCTCAAAGTACTACAACTACCCGTGTACTTGCGGAAGCAGTAGTTGTGTAATTTGGTATTTTATAAATTTTGAAACTTGCCTTTGTAGTGTACAATCGGGTGTCATTAGAGCGGTCACAACCTGTATCACAGTCGAATCTTTTCTATTACAACCTGACCTATTACACAACATGCATCATATGTGAACAACACTGAACAAGTTGCGAAAAAAAAGGTATATGATGCTCTAATGTGGACCATGTTGTTTCCAACCTGTGTCGTGTTCCCTTGGATTGGAATTTGAATCAGTTTGATTAAACACAAGTCATTTGACGATGAACCTAATCTTCGTTCTATCAAAATAGACCATGTAACGGACCGTGCCAATTCCCGACGCTAATCATATTTTCTACATAGAAAGAAAATGAAGTCAAATTGATATTGTCTCCATTGCATGAATTGTGAGTCCTACTTATTGTATATGAATTATTTAGATCTACTACATGGATTTAGTTATATTTAATTATAATTTAGAAATGAGGCATTGATGGGTGAGAAATGTGTACTATAGGTTATGTGTATGAACATGGAGTGAGTGATGTAATGAGACAATATGTAATTAGACACTATGAAGCAATAAAATGTTTTGTTTTCTCTACACAGTGTGTTGAATTATGTATGAACGTGAAATGTGCTTATCAAGTTTTAAACCCTTAGATTCCTCAAATCTGCAAGTGGACATGTCGAGTAGCTAACATCGGATATCGTATCCACGGTGAATTAAAATTAAAGGACTAATCTAATAGAATTAACTAACTAGAAAAAGAACTAACTAAATGGAAAACTAAACTAAACTAAAAACTGAAAACTAAGAATGAAACTACACAAGAAGAGTATCAAATCATGTATCAGTAATCACAAATATCTATTTGCAGCAAGAGATGACTAAATGTTTTTGGTATTTTGATTTATAAAACTCTAAAAACTAAGCAAGGGAAAGACAATGGATTGATACAAATCAAGGGAGTACTTCCTAAGGGTAGGTTCATCTAGGATTTTCACTTGTGTGATTAATGAGACAAATCATATTTAAATCTTGGACCAATGAGGAATAAAATCACTAAGGCTACTCTGATAGACACTTTGCTTATCAATTTGAATCCTCATTCTCAAAAAACCATCCCAATCAAACATTAACAATTCCTTAAAATTACCTAACTAGAATTTCCTACCATTTACTTTTTAGTTGATAGTTAGAACAGAAATAAGAGTTATTCACTCTATGCTCGATTTTAGTGCTAAGAGAATTTCTGATTAGTTGAAATCCAAGCATGAAACTCCAACACCAAATCATATGAAACACAAAAGATCAACTCATGCTTTATGGAAGTAAATCTGTTGTCGAACACCCTTCCAGGCATCAACGTTGGAAAACAATGAGCGACTAGCTCGGTAAGAGAAATATAGTTCCAAATAGATTAATCATAAAACAATCATAATCGAACTTATCTCCACTTCAAGCAACATGAATATAGATAGCTGACAAATGAGCTTATGTTCCCTTCCAAGGGAATCATACAACAGGAAAGAAAACAATCCATCGACGTATGTTGAAACACATTTCTTAAACATCACAACATAATACGTTCAAGTATGATTCCACAGAAATAAGGAAACAATGTCTTTCACTTCCTTTTGGATTTTCAAACAACAAAAATGGAGTACTTTTCAGCATTACAAGATAACACAACAATTTAGCAACATTCCCAGCATTAACACATTCAAGAATCAGCTTTAAAATCCATAAAAGGAACTTTCATTCTATAAGAAGAAGTGTCTCATCATCACACACAAGTATCATCCTAGACTATTAACTTCCTTAGGAAACAAAGAGTTTAGCTGCACATTTCTGAATTAAAAGTTACAAACACATATAGTGTTCTGCATTGAATATATTGATTCAGAATGAAAGATAGAATGGTAAACTACAACTTTTCAACAGCAACTTTTCTTCTTCTCCACCTTGATTCCCCTGTGTGCAACCTCTCCAAACCCTAATGCAACCTTCAGAACTCAGAATTGGAGAGAGAGTGAGAGCCTCTTCATACCAGCAACTTCTTCCTTTTATAGTATTCCCTAGAACTTTTTTATTCTTCTCTCAGCTTCTTTGATTGTGCCACTTGTTCCATCCAAAAAGGAATCTTCCTTTATAACTTCAAGATGGTAGAAATATGGACAGGTGGCAGCCTCAGCAGGAATAGCCAAAAGGCAGTAGATATAGCCAAAAGAGTACTGTGACAGCTCCCCAAAATATCATGTACTAGAACCAAAACAGCAACCAATATTATATGAATCAAGAAAGATTACTTAAATTTGCTCTTAGGATCATGATATAGTTCTATAGCAGGGATTAGACCAAGAGATAAATGATACATCAACATATAAGCAAAAAAGGAGGAAAATGCTTCCAAATCATGCTCATAATTCCATATGAAACTCTACACATGAACTATACAAACAAATAGAAAGTGTTGTGATAAACTCAAAAAAGTGTGCACGTGAGCTAAGATTAAGTAGAAAATGAATGTGTTTAAGTATAGAATCATCTATATAAAAGCCACTTATCAGGTATATGCTAAATAGAAGATAGGTCGAGTCCATTGTGGAAGAATCTTCTGAGGAATTGGCCATGATATATCTGATCCATGCATAATATCATGAAAAATGGATACAATTTTGTGAAAGCTGCTTAGTATCGGTATTGGCAGTGGGTCTAGAAAAGATCAAGCGCTAGTTTCAAAGATTTGCAAATCTCCCATACTTGGAGAGAAGCAAAATATTCTATGTTGGCTATCCTTCCTGATTACATAACCTGTAAGGATCTAGTAGGTCGGGTAGCTTCTGCTAGACCATTAAGCTTTTGGTGAAGTTTTCACGCTTTTCATTTCTGACTCGGGGATTCGAGATACTCTAGAGGCCTTAAATATTACCTGATGACAGGAAAAGGTATACCTAAATAGCTTGACCCAACATCCAAAAAGCTTACCTCGAGCTCCATATTTGTAAAGATTATCTGCTAATTTATTTCCATTTTTCGCATTTTGAATATTCAGCATTGCTATATTTGGATTCTAGGATTCTAAAGTAATTTAAGGACGTTTTTAACTGATTGTCATAATTTTGTGATTTGAACATTTGAAATTTTAAATCCTTTTCTTTTTTGTTGTTGCAGCCGAGGAACCAAGGTAACTTTCATAACTGACAACCGGATTATGCGTAGCTGACCCCTCACCTGCCCGAGATTTTGGGGATTTTGTAGATTTTGAGTTCTTCTCACCTCCGAATTTTGGGAAAGCATAGGAGGAGGTCTGAAGAGGACATAGAGGGGATAAAAGGAGAAGCAGGACGACGTGACCAAGGGGGAGGACGAACGCCGGAGTTATATTATTTTGTGTGCTTAGTCTTTGTTATGAATTATGTCGGCTAAACACTTCTCTTATTTTGTAAATGTTAACCCTAGGATGTCCGGCTAAACTCTTATCACTAGAATCCTCGGGGAACCTCTGTTTCTATCTATTCTTCTCTGAACGTTCTAAGTTTCATTTTCAATATTGTCTACTTGAATCTCGCGTTATGATTTGTGATTTAAAGTTTGTGTTGTGTTTTCTTGTTATTCATTTGATACTTCCCAAGTGTGCACTGTCCGTAAGGACCTTATAGTATCGCCACCTTCAAACAATGAGCAAGAGGTTAGTGATGAAGTTTGGGGGAACCTTATCCAGGTTATGTCTTCTGAGTTAGGGGATAGGTGAGAGTTTGTCCCTACCTTTGGAGCTTGACCCGGAGCGAACAACAATAATCTTCAATTTGACTTATAGATTTAGATATAGAAGGGAATTGAGTTGCCTTGACCTCGAGAGAGGCTTGATATGGGGAATACATCTCTTAACCAGCCCCGCGAGCATACACCACGAGAGTGGGGGCTTGCTGATTAGGTTACCGTTGCGAGAGTAGGGTGATGCTCCAACTTGAGAAAGCTCTCTAGTTGAACCAATAGGTCCCCCTTCGAAAAGAGGTCAGTGCACGTTGAGAGGCGGTACTCCTCTGGAACTTGGTTGTCAAGATTTATCCTTTATCTATATTTAAGATGGTAAGCTCTCCTCTCAGAGAGAGTGTGTGACTATGGCCATATTACATTTGGTCAAGCCTTCAGCCTCCATTGCGAGAGCGGGAAGGTGAAAGGTAGAGCAATCACCGGGAGAGCGGGGTTGCTTTGACCCATGGTGTAAGGGCCTAGGCGACTTCATATAATTTCACATCAAAGAGCATATGGGTAAGATTCAGAGGTGAACCCAAGGTTCTGCTGTCCTCTCATCATTAGAATTATCTTTCTTTTAGTTTCTGCAATTTCTATTTTAAAAACCTAAAAACTTATTTTGTTTTCAATTGATTACCCCTCACCTATTCCGGTTAGGCTTTGACCTCTAGTGTCAAGCCCCAACCGCAAGAGCTTGTTTGTGGAAAAGTGGAAACACAGGTGTGAAAATGAAGTTTCCAATTGATCGATACCTGAAATACTCGACGATTGTCGTATACTTGCGGTGATAGAAGTGTGCTAGGTTTATAAATATTAAAATTTGAAGTGAAGAAATCTCTTATAAAAGCTTGGCCCTTGCTTTATGCCCTAACTTGTAGTCATTTTCTATCTTACCCCACACTTCGCGTCATTATCGGCTTCCTATTTGCCGCTGCAGGAGCTATGACATCATTCCTTGCGGCAACCACTAGAATATTATAGAACTCCGGGGAATTTCTTTAGTAATGCAAGCAATGAGCGAAAAGAGCCCAACTTTCTAAATGTATATGATGATATCTAGACAGATTGAATCCTTCGCAAAAGGTCGCGTACTTGACTAAAATAAGGACCTGCAAACAACGAATGCTTATGTTGAATTTCGAATTTCAACGAAATCTTTCAATTTCCTTTTTACTATGCTCAACTCTATGTATTGCTCTATCCATAGAGTGTCCAAGTCACTTCCTTTTTTTCCAAGTAAACTTCCCCTTGGGTTGGTCCGACCAAGAAAGGGATGGGAGTCAAAGAGCATTGGTGCCTCCTAAATGAATAAATGAAAAGACAAGTGTCAGCATTATTTTCATCAAACTGACACAAGTGATAAATAAGAGAATACTAAAGATTCGAGCCATAGAATTTCTTAAATCTAACACAAGGTACTTGTTAATCTACCTATTAAAATATCGTTAGTTTCTAACCAAGATCCTAGCATCACAACTCCATTTGTATTCGCGCAAAAATTCAGAGAAACTTGGACTCGACTGGATCTAGATCATGATCGAGACCTAGTTCTAGTTCTCAACGTACATAGATTGCTCGCGGCTAAATATGAACTGATGTTAGAACTTTGTTCAGAGACATTTTTGCTGGTATTGATCAATTTTCTCTCGAAAGGGGCGCTACAGATATAGTAGAAGCCAGTAATGGTGAAATTTAGCTATTCCTATCTTCAGTGAAGCTATCTCTATGCGGTTTCATTGATGCGGCCTACAAACAAAGCCTCTAATGGTGAAATTCTTGTTGAAAGCACAATTGTCACTCAATCAAGCTGGCACTCTTGGCTAAGCACTATTAGGCGATGCTTTTTAGATATTTCTTTGAGACTAATCTTTGAATTCAATTTTGGAATTGTAATGTCTTGTGCAAGTGGGCCTCTACACTTAACCAACATTTGATAGATTATCCAACCCCGAGCAATCTTTGTCATTGGTGGGGCTTCAGTCTGTTAGCTAGACTAGCTTCCACCAATCAAAGTTTCACGCATTTCAAATGGTGGTTAAGTGATCTTAGAAACCAATTGCATTTTGGAAAAAATTGCAACATCATATTCATCTAGAAGAAAAATAGAAATTGTGTTTTCATTATAGTCTAGTTTGTTGAATCTAAGATCCCAAGATTATTTTGATCATCACAAATTTGTAAGGAAACTTAGTTTTGAACTAATGAACTTGTTGAGCTGATTTCTGACACAGGATATTCAAGTTCAGAATATGAAAGGTCGACCGAAATTAAAGGAATGGACGACCTATATACACAACATACATATCAGAGGAACTCTATGTGTACAGAGGTCATCCTAAGCATATGAAGTGGTCGACCAATATTGGAGGAAAACGCGTGTGAAGAGGAGCAAAGGGATGAACGGTCGACCAAAGATATAAAGGGAACGACCGAAAAAATGGGCTTAACAGGAGAGATCGCCCGAAGATGAGAATGGGCGACCGAATGCAACACCCGTATAACTAGAGGATGGAGAATGGGCGGTCCAAGGAGAAGTGGACGCCCAGTGAAGACTTAGTCGAAGAAGGGTCTTGGCTAAGCAGAGGAGAGGTCGTCCGAGGTTGAAGAGCGGACGACCAAAGATCTGAAGATGAAGGTAATGGACGTCCAAAGGGCTCAGGGTGGAGACAGTGGACGACCAGAAGATTACCAAGGCTGGAGTGGAAGTCCGAAGGCTCTAAGTGTAGAAGCAGCGGACGACCAAGGCAGAC
>LTAE01007575.1:0-22481 GCA_001647135.1 Pontederia paniculata
TCAACTCCATGTGTTGTCAAGATTTTCATTTGCATTATTAATTGTCGACTTTTTTTCTCTTTTATCCTTTTTGCTGTATTTTTTTTCTAAATTCTAATCATATTAAAAAAAATTAAAACTATGATATTCTAATAAATTGAAATATGATAGCAAAAAATATTCACACTAATATAATATATTAAAGTGATTTATCAATATTAAATTGCTAATATTTTTTCATTATTATTCATTCTTTTGACCATAATACTTAAATAAAAGTAAATAACATTATCAACAATTATTATAAGGATACAATATTTGATTTTTATGGAAATTACGTCGATGATGACAAAAAATAATAATACTTTTTAGAAAATATCATATAAAGGATATGGTAATTATTTTATTTATTTATTTATTAGTAAATTAAATTTATGAGTTTAAGACTTTAATTGAATCTCTATATACCTTATAACTTGACAAGCTTAGAATGGATTGATGACATTTGAGTTATTAATTTTATCATGTAATTTCAATCTTTTAGATATTTATTATCATATTTGATATTATTTTGGCATTTATTATCATTAAAATAATATATATCTAAACTCTAAGTATTTACGTACCGATTTTACGATACGAATCTATCCCCCTAAAATAAATTTAGGTAGAAACTCGAACTTGACAACATTGATTCTTATCCATAAGATCCTCACACTAAGATCGAAATCGGCTAGAGCCCTCAATATCGTAAAATCGTAAGATCTTGACAACCTTGACTGTGTCCAATCCTAAAGTGGCATGAAGTCAAGTTTGCGCCTTTTATGTATTCTTCATCTTGTCAATAACAAAAAATAATCTACCCTGCTTCACATCCCATGATTTTCCTATATCATAAAATGTAACAACAAAAGCAAATGTTTTGTGCAAAGCCTTGGGTCAGTACTTATGAATAATCATGCATGTTTCTAGACTTGACTTTCAATTAACTTATATTGTTATCACAAGATCAAAACATAGCAATGTTTAGTTTAACCAAGAAAAAATAGGAGAAAACATGCTAGAATACAATGGTTTGCCATTCATAAACAAGAGTGTGATCCTTTAATGGGATTATTTGAAAACTTACCAACAAGGAAGTTTTTGCCACCCAATGTTGAATAAACACTCACTTGTCTTCTTTTGAGAACATGTAGTTGAACTGTTTGATGCACCTACTCGACCATTCATGTCTTGGAGGCATTGAAGTATGGCACCCAATTGTTAACTATTGAGACATTTGATCATTTTAATGAACTTAAACAAAAATCAAATTCTAGTTTATTCATTAAAAATGTTTTTTTTTCTTTCACATAAGAGTGCATGCATTTGAAAGATGAACATAAAAATGTATCATTTTATCATCAACAATAATGTTATTGTAATTAAATGATGAGGTGACAACAAGATTCAACAATTACTAAAATAAGGTGTAAATGTACTACCATATAAAAAAAATACAAAGTTGTTTGTGCTCAATGCACTCTAACTTACTAAGACATTAAAAAGGTCCAAAGTTGCAACTCAAAAAAACAACTAAATGACCCTTCAAGAGAAAATTTCATGTCTACATGAAGTTATTGGAATTGATACTCTCAAATATGGACCAGTAAGTGTCATATGAGTTCATATTATTTTTTATGCCTACTGCAAGATGAGTTACGCAAACACTTATTTTCATTAGACTTCTTATAATCAGTTCCAAATACATGGTCTCAAACTGTAACACTAAATGTAGTAATAATGTATGAAAAAGAAGTGATATTTTGATCATAAAACAAGTTGATCATATTTAATGCTATACAATCGTACAAAGGAAGAAATCACTTGATCCTAAGGGAAATTATGACTATGAAAGTAGGGAGAACCTTTGGAGAAATTGTTTTCGGTATGGAAAATAAATAAAAAAAAAACTATACATGTTGCATAGGAAGTTGGCCACTTTATCATGCCATAAAGACCTCAAAATATATCAAAATCATTACTTAGGAATCTAAATTATCAGAGGGAGATTAGATCAATAAATTGTGTCCATGAAATAAAGACTACAGGAATTGTCTATGCAATGCAACACAAAACCAAACATGGCGGCACAAAATCCAAATGGGTGCAAACTAAGTCACCTATGAAAGCTACAATTTAAACTCCCAATGACTATTAGTTAGCCTTCGACTGGTTGCTCATGTTGACCTTAACTAAATTCTAATTTTAAAGTTCACATTAAATAAGTCACCTATGAAATTCGTCACTAGAAAACATGGGTGCAAATTAAGTCACCTACGAAATTCGTCACCAGAAAATAGAGGGAACCAAAGAATTCTTGGAGAACAACAACAATAATAGAGGTAAATCTCATTCAGATATCAAACAAACTAATAATGTACACAAAAAAAACATGAGATGAGATGAGTGAAATAAATTAGCACAACAGTAAATCGCAAGGAACAACTTCTCACTATGTGACAGACGATCTCACCGTGCAAAGAGGCAAAAAGACAACATCAGTGGAAGGGGGATCGAGAGCAGCGGCGAAGGTAGCACGAAAAGGCGATATGATGCAAAGAAGATCACTTGTCCTAAAATTTTGAGGATGCAGAGAATATCACTTGCCCTAAAAATTTGAGGAGAGAGAAATGAAGGTGTTTTTAGTGAACCACATAGTAAACCGGGTCACTTAACTATTGACCCATTTTTTAATCAATCGCAAAGTAAATCATGAATTTTTCAATCCATCATTGATCTCAGATCAAACGATAATACTTGAGTAGGAAACACCTTTGTTAAACCTTTTTCAAAAATATAAAAATCTTTATATTCGATAATACATATAATAAACACAAGAAACAATTAAAGTACAGTTACACAAGTGCACCATTAGCAATAAAATTCATTCACGCCAATATTCAAATTCAGCATCCACATAATATTCAAAACAAGCATTCATATGCAACATAAACCAATGTTTGTATAATTCCAAATGATTAAAAAAATACACTTCCAAAACAAATAAAAAAGAAGACTTGCATCATTTTTTGTCAAGCTTCTCTTCTATTCTTCTTTTTTTGTATTCCAAGTCCATATAAAAAAACTATAAAATCAAAGTACCAGTTAATACTATCAAAAGAAGGACTATTAATCTTCATTGATCATATTGTCATCAAGTTTCATCTATTGTTTGTTAGGTGCCATAATTTTAACACACATGCACATTATGAAAGAAATTATTATTTAAGGACAAAAAATATTAATAATATTTTAAAAAGGCAAAATAACCTTAAAGCTTGTTTGGACAAATTTATTAACTTGTAAAATAAATTAAGATTTAGAAGTTTTTATTTAAAACAATACTATTAAATAGTTTTGAATAAAAAATTATCTGGATTCGTTGATGTGCCTTTAGTTATTGTACCTTGTACTAAAAATTATGAAGTAAAAAACGAGAAAAAAATGAGAATAAATGGGGATAGCGAAGTGCAATATGATGGATATTCAAAAATATAAAATTTAACATATTTGAATAAAAAATAATCTGGCTTAAATAGAATCATGATTCATACTTTTCTTATTAAAAATTCTATGAATTCATCAACTTGGAGTTAAAAAAACTTGTGAATTCAAAAAATCTGAATGAGAGTTTGTGAAAAGATATATGAATTATGAATTCAGCACTTGTCAAAGGATTTTTGCACAATTCATTCTCGGATTTTTTTTTCTTTCATTGACAATGCACTAGAAGATACTAAAAAACTATTCATACGAAGATGCAACATATGGATTACACATGAAAATTAAAATACTTGTTAATGATTACTTCATGAATTTAGGATAAGGTTGTCTACAAACAATGTGGTTGTGCCTAACCTTAATCATTGCATGATATATATATAAATATATATATATATATATAGGATATATATAGTCATTGTAATTATTCTAAACCATAAAAGAAGTCAAAAGCACAAGTATATTAACAAGTTATCTCCGTCGAATTGAACAACTTGATTCATACATACAAACAAATCGATCATCAGCGGAGATCTCATTCATGCATATAAACAAAAAATAAATGATACTATAAATAACAATCACTCTTAAAACACAAAAGAATAGAAACCCTAATATTGGTTTAGGATCATAACTTATCTTGTGCAAAGCAGATCGATAGTGAATTGAGATCAAGTGCAATAGACCAACAAGTTATCAAGAATTAGTGGATCAAACACGAGTAGATGATCAGGACATGATCGAAGGAGTAAAACAAGAAAGAAGATTATCGAGTAGGTGAGTAGCTTAAATTATCATCAAGACATGCACAATGGAGAAGATATCAATCGAATGCTGGAAAACACGATCAATGGAGGAAAGGACTCGCACATAGTGCATGGAGGAACCCTATCGTAGGCATAAAAAAGGAATCGTGGAAAGACTTCATATTCTTCAGTATAGGGGCTTGATCCAATGGTAAGGACTTAATTGATATGACAATTTTGTTTTTTTTTTCAATTTTGTATCTAGATCATACAATATTAGATGCACATTTATTATGGAGGGAATCTTTCCATTAAGCCCTGCTATGACTCTTTTCATTAACTCACCAAAGTCATTAGCGAGTACTTTCTGATCATTAAATTAGTTATCATAACCGACAAGTTTAAAGTGGGTTGTTATAGGTATGTTCAACGACTAGTCGTGATAATTTTTAAGGAAAATTCTTCTTCTGGACGTTACTGGTTGATGACGATATTTGTTTCCTGATTGTTAAAACTAACTATGAACGACAAAAGTATATTCTAGTTGTCAGTAGCTGACGCTAAAAGTCAATTTTCTTGTAGTCAATTCCTTATATCACGTCGAGTAGTTGTTCATGTTCATAAACCCTAATTCTATTATGATTTATCATACTTTAGGGAAAAAAATAAGATTGCATAATCAGGTTAAATAGTCGATGCATATATATGTACCATAATTAACTCATTGTAATTATTTGATTTAAGTCATGAATGAAATAAAATATTAACATCATACCATTTAAACTATAGTTGGTGCCCGTTAGGCCACGTAGAAAATAAATACAAATCAAATCACCAATTACTGGAGTCTTTAGTACTTTTGTACTACAAGTTAATTATTGATTGCTTGCCATGTCAGTTAATCTTGTGGATGCGTGAAATGAGAATACCAAAGTCGTTCCACACGTAGAGTGCACTTGTAAGCTATGTGTAAGCAAGCAAACCAACCTACGTGCTTGTTTTTTTAAAAGAAATCAACAATTTAATAAGTCTAAAGTATAAAAAAAAGAATTTAATGAATGTGCTACCTAATTAAGTAGGTAACACCATAATATTTATCTTATCAATCATAGAATATTAAATACATGATAGATCTAACAACTTATATAAATTTTTTAAGAAAAAAAGATCTCATATCTATCATAAATTTAATATTTATGATGAATAAAATAGATAATAAGTTGCTACCTAACTCCATTATTTCCTAAAAGAAAATATAAACTTGTTTCGTTTGTTTGAGCTTTGTGGCATTGGATCTATTTTAGGCCGAGGAAAGTATCAAATTTGTTTGGGTTAGGCCCATAAGTATGAGGAGGGCTAGGGTCACAAGGTATTGATCGTTTCTTTTTCTTATGATATTTATAATAAATCGTAAATTAAGTATCATTTTTTTAATAAATCTAGGTTTATCTCCCCAAAAGTGCAATATATATTGCTAGAAAAAAAGGAGAACTCAACATCTATATATCTAGGTGTTCCTATAAAAATTGTTGATGCACAATGGAAAAGAGAGCACTCTGCTCTATCCGGTGTATAATATTAATATTATCTCATTTGATCAATTAAGCGATCATGCATAATGATTAAATTTGTTATTTAACTTGCAAAATAAAACAATATATACTTATCGAATTATTGTGAGAATTCATATCTGCCTGCATTAAGTTTACACATATATCTATCATACTTAATTAAGGAGAAAAAGCACCGAAATTAATTTCATAAATAAATCTTATTTGCTTCTCCTATAAACATTTTGACTTCTATGCATCCGAGGATGGAATTTTCCTTTACTTAATCCATTATCTTTCCATCCTTAGGCTTCATTTGTTTTGATGTAAACAAATTCATAAAGAGAATAAATTCTTAAGAAAATAAATTCTTAAAAAATAAATTTTTAAAGTGTTTAGTTAATGACTATTAAATATGAAAGACAAGGATTTTGAAAACAAGAAATTTTGTGAGAGAAAAAATAATCATTTTTCTCAAAATTTTAACTTCTTTTATAGATCATTTTTTTGTGTTACCAATTAGCAAAAGAAGTAAGAAAATTATTTTCCTATTAATCATTTTTATCAAAATAAATGGGCCTTAGTCTCTATATTTCTCTAATTTTTTTTATATTTTCTATCGTCATTTCAGTATTCAAAAATAGTCAGTTATACATCAAGATTTAATAACGGTATGATGCTTATATTTTTCAAATAGTGAATATCAGATCATAATTATTTCAACTAATTTCGTGTGGTCTTAGATCGCACGTATAATTATGATGAAAGAAACTAATCAAAATTATTGCATAAGCTAATACCGAAGATATGATTAAATGAGAAGGATATGTGCACACTCCAATCCTCATTGATGTTTACTACTACCTCTTTTTCTTTACCCAAACAAACGCATTAACAAACTTATGCCCCTGCACGTGCTTTGATGATGCCTAACCTTAAGGCTTCCACGCACACAAGTCATGAAGAAGACTGATCAATAAAGATTTGATTTGAATACACATATTCAAACTAGTGTTATGCTTTCAACGAACGAACAAAAAATGTACTCGTCCATATTTTATATTGCACTGTTAAGTAGCATGTGTATAACATCCCCATGTACAACATGTGCAATTAGCAGTGGACATCCAAATCGTATTTTTAATATTAAAGCACATTTGCTACACGTGCATTTAATCCCCCCTTTTTTTGTGTACACCAAATACCAAATACAAAGTTCCTATATATTTTATTAGGCAATCATATGTTTACCTAGGAATTAATAAATAAGGATCCTTAATAAATTAATTCGAAAATCCCAATTTGATAGCGTAAACAGTTAACAATTTTGTGGTATCGAATTTGGACCGTCAATCTCGCCAACCACTGCTATTATGACTACCCAAATGATGCTGGCCATCAAGGATTGGAAAAAATAGAAAATGATGATTAATTCATTAATTGTGTGAGGGAAGAAAACTTCTTAGTTCTTACATTCTTCTGCACTCCACCAAGGAGACAACGGTGTATAAAACAACAATATTCCATGAACTCATCTCCCCCGAGTTTCTTGCAGCTGTCTGCACTTTGGAAATAAAATATGGCGAACAAACAAAACAAAACAAAACATGAGAGACTAATCTCCCTGCATTCAGCGTTACATTTTTTTTCAAGAGAACCCACTGATTACTAGTATAGAATTATTAGTATTCGATTAATTCGATGTTCGAATAAAAGTGATGAAGATAAATTAGTCTCTAAATTAGTGACTTCGAAATTCGAATTAAAAATACTAACTCTCGAAGACCCGACCAATTTGATTCATCACTTTAGTTTTAATTCTCAACTTTTCAACCCTTCTTTTCTTTAACTTCCTTGCGTCTTTTTTGTTGCTGTCATATTTTTATTATAATTACAATTTTTAAGGATATAATAAATAAGATTTTCAGTCAAATTTTATGTGTACACAATAGTAACTTTTCATTGCATACAATCCCTTCATCTGTATTTTATGGACCCAATTCCCAGCTTCCAGACAATCCCTTCATCTGTTTCCTCTCTCTCTCTCTCTCTCTCTCTCTCTCAAGAGAGAGAGAGAGAGAGAGAGAGAGAGAGAGAGAGATGTGGAACCACAAGTTCAGGCTAACAGACATCATTCCAAATGCTTGGCTCTACAAGCTGATGTGCATGCGGCACAAGGGAAGCAAGAACCAGAGCATGCCGCGCTCCAAGAGGAGAAGCCTGCAGTCATCACCGAGGCATTCGCCATCTCCGAACGCGAGTAAGCTGCTCCCCAACAGAGGATCTTACTACATCTCCAGCAGAGCAGAGGCCTCGGACGCGCAGCTCCTCTTAGACCCACCCAGAAGATCCAAGAGGAGGAGCAGAGTGAAGCCCATCACCAGAGCTTCTGCCACCGGCGCCGCCGCCGGCGGCGGTTGCGGTTGCGGTTGCAGATCCTGGAATATTGAACCCATTCCCGAGTTCTCGCCTCCGGCGTCTCCTGAGAGCCCTCCCGGCCAACGGGATTATTACATTGACGGCGCTGCACCACCGGAGCTCCACAAGCTCAACACCTCCCGGGGCGTCGACGGCGACGCCCTCACCTCCTGCTCTCATCCTTGCAGCTGCAAGATCACCTCCTCGCCGACCGATATAATCATCGACGTCAACACTAGGAAGTTACCGAAGAAGCTCGAGGAGGTTACCATGCCGGCATCAGAGATCAGACTCCCTCCGATCTTAACGAAGCCGGCGAAGAAAGAAACTGAGACTGCCAAATTCGAGAACGACAACAAGAGCCAGATCATTAATGCTACCCCTGTCAAGGCCAGGAGCAAGATCCAAGAAAGGAGGTCCTCGTCGTCTCCGCCGGGTCTCCACCGGCTCCGCTTGCGCACGTCGCCGAGGCTTATGAGCAAGAAGGCGCTCCAGAGCCCACGCCGGGGACGGAAGAGCGCGGCCTCAGCGCCGCCGCCTGCGGCGGCGGCGGCAATGCAGCGCGGCAATGGCTTCTCCGAGAGCTTTGCAGTGGTGAAGTCGTCGTCGGATCCGCAGAGGGACTTCAGGGACTCGATGCTGGAGATGATCGTGGAGAACGACATGCGCACGTCCAAGGACCTCGAGGACCTGCTCACCTGCTACCTGCTGCTCAATTCCCGCGAGTACCACGGCATCATCGTGGAGGTGTTCAAACAAATATGGTTCGATCTTACTAACATCAAGCTGTAAAATATATCAGAAAGCAGGTGCAGATTGATGCAACGAAAGAGCTCAGATCGTAGTGTTCACTGAAAAAAAAATCATATTTTTGTACCAAAATCGTCTGCTTTCGAACTGTACTCTTGCATGGATGCATTCTACTTACCGCTATAATTGTTTGCACCAAGTATTCCCCACATTGCATTATTAGTAACAAGTATCCAATGGAATCATGTTACTGTAATGAACAAATCTTATTTCAGTAAACTCAAGTATCAAATCTGATTTTTCACTGATAGAACTAGTACTTTTTTCCTCTCCAAATAGTAGAAGGTTTCCTGAACATGATAAATTCTCTGCTTTATTTGTCAAGATTGATGGATCCTTCATCAGTCTTTGAACTACAGAAACTTGCACCACAGTAAGTTATGGAATCTTAACTTAACTTTTGAAACTGCAATAGAAAAAAGTTCTTGCCAATGGTCCCTGAACAAAACTCTGTGAGACTTTGCCATTTTTATTTGCAAAGATTTTAACAGCACACAGAAGCTCCAAATGCCACTTCTGTCTGAAACTCTCAATATAGAAAGATGAAGGGAAGGAGAGGGGCATTTAATCCGGATAGAAAAGAACATGCATGCCCACATCCAAGAAGGGGCTGACAGCTTCTGGCACATATTTAACAGGATAAAACAAGAGCGACTGAACAAATAACAAATGTTTTTACAAGTGTGCACTGCAGACATGAATGCATAAACGTATCAGAAGCCTTTAATGCTACAAACCAGAGAGCACTAGAAATATCTGCCTTAAATTTCTCTAGGAACTGGAGGTCACAACAAAAGATAAAAGAGGAGGAACTTGTCGAGCTTGGTAGAGACTGTACGACCTAAGCAAGTTCCAGTGAGTAGGAGCTGGTTCTAAATGAGAGAACAGTGAAGGAATCTAGTGCACTGTGGAGAGGCCTCATCAGCTACTCGTAGCGTTTAACATCCTTCTGGAATGCTAATTGTTCATCTGCAGTTTATCATAAAAGTTTTCTTATCAGAAATTGGTTACCTTGTTTTGGAGACATCAAATCATGAGATAGATTGGATGCTACTACCGAGAGTGGTCATTAAGATGTAGCAATTCTTTTCAGTACCAATTCGGCTCCTAAAATTCTATGGCTATACGAGGATTTGACGCATCATGTCAGAGAACAGACCACCCGAGATTGTGAAAGAAAACAGAAGAAATTTCTCACTCCATTTCAGGATTGAACATTGCAGCTTTATAAAAAAAATTTCGCAGTACCAATTGCTTGTGTACCTGGACAACTCCCCCCTTTGCTTACTACAGCTTTCTTTGAGCTCTACATGTAGCCAATAGTCAATGCTGAAAATTTTATCAGTATTAATTACAACTGCTGAAATGCATTTTACTTCGGAGGTTTCCGAACAGAGCATCAATTAATGCTGAAATGTTAGGAAGAATAAATGACAAGTGTCCACGAGGAACATGTTTCAAAGTAATTTTTTTGGAAAACAACAATGGTAAAAGTGGCCTGGTTAAGGATTGTTATATACATTTTTTTTTTCGAAATATCAAATATAAACTTAAAAAATAATTGTTACATGTTTGACGTAAGATCGAAAATGACACTAATAGAGTGAGAAAATGAATTAGTGTAGTCAACTTTTACATCTATATTTTTTTCTAATAAAGTACACACAATAATTAGTTAATAGCATACGCCGAATCCTAATAAACAGACAATATATATAAAGTAATATTATCAACTTAAGCAAAATGGATTTATGATCAATTATGTACAGCAGATACAAACCAATGAAGTACAACGACATAAGGGATGGACTGTTATGCTTTTAGATCTCATCAAAGTGTTGACTCCTAGAATCCTTTACCTAGGCACACTCATCGAATATCTACCGAAGGAGAAATAAAAGAATCATGTTCCACTAGATCAATGACTTCGACATCCTAAAAAGCACATTATATGTTCATCGTACTTAAATATCCCTAGTGCATATTCCACTCATTCAATATAACTCACCTTTTGTGTCTACTCTACACAAACATCGCTAGTGATTGTGAAGATCACTACATAGCGATATAGTCTACTCTTCAAGTGTCTACCCTACTCAAATATCTCATGTGGTTATAACACCTTATAAAGCCTCACTTTTTTAACGTAACCCAACTCTTAATATCTAATATCTACCTTACTCAAACATCTCTTGAATTTATAGTGGCGCAATAAGCCTTGCACCTTTTGTGCGACTCACTTTTATAATATATAGTTTAGAATCGACATTTGATCATCTTAGGTAAAACTATTTCTTCTTCTTATAGACCTAAATATTCTCTTGACCACAATCCTCAAACTCTTTCTGCCTCTATATTTCTTCAAAATCCCCCACTTCTCCAAACTTTAGTATGTCTTCTAGATTGTCTATAGCACAATATTTATAGCTCTAGTTTTGAGCCCGTTAAAAGTATTTGCTTAGTCTCAATTCTTCCTTTACACAATACTCAAACAGTCAACGCAACATGCACAAACTAAATATTTTGATAATAAGTATATTTTGTAGCCACAATTGCAATGTTTGTGAGTATTCGTGGAAAATAAATAATAACCATAAGTTATTTCTATGAGAAACAAATATATGATAAATGATTAACTTTGTTATAGTGTTTTTATGACGTTGATTCAACTCATAATGTATCTTTTTCATTTAATTCTTGGATTTGTTATCTGTTTATCTTTTACTTTTTTATTTATGTTTTACTTATAATTAAATACTATTTTGTATTATTCCATAAAAAAAATTAATGAAGATGCTACTACTTAACTAGGTAATGCTATATTACCTATCTTCTCAATCATATGATATTAAATCTTTAATGGATACAAAAAAAATTTAGAAAAGAGAAAATCTAGTCTATATCGTGAATCTAATCTCGTATGATTGAAAAGATAGGTAACATGATGCCGCGTATTTAAATAGGTAACACTATATTACCTATCTTCGCAATCATATGATATTAAATTTTTGACAGAAACAAAGAAGATTTAGAAGAAGAAAATCTAATATACATCATAGATCTAGTGGAACACTTAACTAAATCATTTATTTAGATTAAAATTTCTAATGCATTAAAACTATTATTTTTGTTAACGATATTAATTCCTACTTATTAATCCCTAAGCATGTTATATAAATATACTTTATTTTCTAAAATTATATGCTTTCTACTCTTTTTTCCCTATTGATCCTTGTTCAAAGTATTATTTCATAATAAAGAATATTTTTATATTCATAATATATATTTGCACTTGATATTCTATTTCATAATTAAAAAATAGCTTTTTCATTCATCTTTTCATAATCAATAATGAAGTTGAAGAAGTATTTAAGGAAAATATAATGTCAATTATGGAAACATATCCCATTGTTAATTTTTTTCATTTTATATATTAAATTTTATTATTTGATAATCCATAATTTTATTGGATTATGCCCTAGTGTTGCAATATTATTTTTATGTTTTGAAATGTATTTTCTTTTTGTGTTTTTTAATATTTAAAATGGAAATCAGATTAATGTAATTTTCTTGGTTAATTGTGGAGAATAAAAAAAGTTCTTGAACATTATAATTGAAATATATATGTAATATTAAATGTTATGTATTTATCATGTTTTATAACTTATATATCATTATAAAAATATGAATAATTGTGCACCCACTAAGTAAACATCATTGCTTTGCAACCGCTTCTATAATATAACTTGAATGGGTGTGGATAAATAGATCATTTGTAAAGTTTTGGGTTAAGGAATACGGTGGGAGTTTGATGTATTCTAAATTTAGAACATGATCATAAATGTCATAGTAATCTTTTTTATCATTTGAATACTAAATATTATCCAATACACTACACCAAACATGTTTTTTTCAATTTCTATCGGTGTGCGTTTTTTGTTAATTGGTAGTAGTGTTTTGGTTTGTTGGCAAAAAAAATTAACTACAAAAGAATAATAATTTAACGAAAAATTAGTTGGTTAGATGAGTAAGTGCTTGCAACTTTGGAGAGAAGATTCAAGTTAAAATATTGTAAGTCTTTCTATTAGAAGATTGTCAAAAAATGAAGAACATAATGATATTATATTGAAAAATGAAAACTTAATAAGACAAATCACAAAAGACGATACAAGAAAGCACACGAAACTTATGTGGAGTCAAACGTACATGATCATCATAAAGATATTTCACTAATTTTTTATATTAAATCACAAGTACATAACCTCCTATATATATGTGTGTATTATACTATGAATCAAGTGCTTTGTAGAGATATTGAGCACATCTTAATCCTTTAATACATTATCAATGGTGAATTTCATAAGTCATAATTTTTTGTCAACTTTATAATCCATCATTGATCATTATGTTCAACTTCATTGTCAACTTACTTCATGATCAGATGTGCTCAACATCCCTACAAAGAACTTGATGCTTAGTAGGTTTATTAAACTATATATATATATACATATATATATATATATATATACATATATATATATATATAATATTATTTGTATGATGATGAGATTAGGGTAACAATCCATCGAATTGATAAAATATATGTATAATCCTCGCAAAAGAAATTATGAAAGTAGAGATGAGTAATCAATATCCAGTTGAATCTCCAATAAAGATGAGTAACATTTACCTCTCTAATATCAAATTTTTAGTTTGTTTGATTGTATGAAAACTTTGTAACATATTTTGTCGAATCTTCTACCGTAGCAAATGTTTAGAAAAGTAGAAAAATAATCCAAACTCTATTGCAAATACATAATTAGAAAGATTATAAATATATATATATATATATAAGAACCAAAAGTTTACATGCAAAAGACTAGACCATACACATTAGTGCAACAGGCATTCAGGAAGCGCCTAGTCATTTCTGACGAAGCTTAACGAAGGCCGATCAATTTAAAAGAATTTGTGGTTGACTTGGACTGAGAAAACAAAAAAAAGTATCCAAGCTCCTGTTTTCAAGTCCGAGGGAATAGAAGCTCGGTTCCTATCTTTCTCGTGATTCAATAGAGGTGAAGCACAAGGAGATTTTACTCGTTGGTGTCAATTAGGTATTTTGTGGACCTTATTGATATTGGAAGACCAAAAAGATTTTTCCAGTGTCTCATTCTGAAGGTTGAAAGACCCTTTAGGACCAACTACAAGACGACACTATCAAAGGTGATAAGTCTTTATCATTTAACTTTCAATGATCTCCCAAACCCATCCTTTTTATCTAAATTATCATCTAATTTTAATTATATCAAAATACAATGACAATAAATATATCATCTAATTTCATTGATTTAAATGTTAACTTAACTTTTAAATGGAAATGTACCATTGTAAAAGGTAAACATCCATTATAAATTTGTAACAATAAATACATCTTTTGCTTTTGGAAGTCCTGCCACATGCATTGTTATATTTTCTTATCAATTAAATATTCCTAATCCTATGTTGATTATTTTTAAAGTAATCTTAATCACATGAAAGATTATCTTATAGAATTATAATTACATACAAAGTCATAATTTTAATTGCATTTAAACTCCATCTAGGAATGGATTTTCTTCCCTATAAATAGGACTCAACCCCTCCTCTCATCTCATAATTCTTCCCTCTCAAACCAAAGACATATGAAGTTCCTCCCCTCTCTCTCTCTTTCTCTCTCGGCACCGCGGTACATGGAGGATCAACTCGGACCGTGTCCACAGGGGACGCGGGCCGTGTTGCACGGGACAAAGAAGGAAGCATACCACGTTGATGAAGACGGATCGTGCACACAGATCGTGTTTCAACCAGGCGACAAAGCGTTATGAAGACACCAGAAAACGAATCGTGTTCGAGGAGAACACGGATCGCGTCCTGTTTGCTCGTCCGGTATGTAATTAGGAGGATCAACTTTAAGGTTTTTCATATATGTATGATAAAGTAAAAGAATGATCAGAAAAGAAATAATGATTTAATGAATAACCTGCACCCGAACACGGACCGTGTTCCCCATGACACAGTTCACGTGCCGACATGAAACATGCCAAGGGCGGCCGCGTCATCTTGACACAAGTCGTCCCGACCGCATCCCAACACTGCATCAAAATGGCCACGACCTTCTCCGGTGTGTGCACAGACTTTTTCCAATTAAACAATTGACCATAAAGAAACGACAGACCAAAACGGTCCGTGTTAACCCTAACACGGTTCGTTTTTTCTGATTTAAAATGCCTTGGTGGATAAGATTGTGTCTTCCTTAAACACGCTTGACCTGGTACACAACATGGGTCGTGTCACACCTGACGCGGGCCGTGTCCTGGGGTGATTGATGTAATGTTCGATTGATTGAATGAACTTGATTGAGGTAGGATTAGTATACTATCACGTGAACTTAACATAATAGGTAATGAAGAGTAAAAGATGTTAATGATTGTATTTGAACTTGTAACATGAAGAGGAAGGCTCTGACGGACTGAGGGATTTATCCCTACTATTACTATTACTGATGGTTCCTTAAGAAATAACAATCAATTCTTCGTGAAGTATTGTTGACTTCTTCTGGTTCAACTTAGTCCTTTGGGACTACTGATGAAGACTTACTGATCAGTCTAGGGTTGACCCCATGACCTAACTAGCCATTATGACGACGGATCATTGGAATCTTCATGTACTGTTAACTGCTCATTACTGATTGAATTAAAAGATGCTACCAAGATTAATGAAAAGAAGAATAATGAATTGGACATGAACATACTGATATATTGTACACCATGAGAGTTAGGTGTAATTGATGTTCCTGTCACTATTACTGAAATAAAATATGAAAGAGATTGATACTGATGAACTGATGTTACTGAAAGAAAAAGGTAAAGGAATCGAAAGTAAAGATAATATTTTATAATAATGATTGTACGATAGAACATGTTCCTTTATTGATATCTTCATATATGATTTATCCTATTGAATTTTTATCCTTTACGTATTGGGCTTCATAACTCATAGGAGGATTGCCTTCCCTGCATTTTGATCCTGCAGGCAATTAGGTACAAATAGATGATGATTGCGTAGCGATAGCATGATGATGTTTGTGATAGATGGCTTGCACATGACATATGTCCTAGTTATAGGTGAAGTAATGACTTCCGCAAATGATATATTTATAGTGTTGATCAGTGGATTGGTCAAAGAAAAGTCACTGATGTATGACGGTAGCGTCCCCAAAGTCAAAACTTTTTTAGGTGGCAACGTCTAATATTTGAGAGCGTTACATGCATAGTAGCAGAATATAAATTGAAAAAAAATTACTTTTCACTGAGAATTCTAAGTGAGTAAAATGAGCATCCATTCTATATCTATTGATATTGTAATCCATTTGGTTGATGTATTAACTAATTACTAACTTAATTTGTTAATTAATAGCAGATTTGATTATAATAATCAAATTATTTGATTATAATAATCAAATTATTTGATGGTCATAATCCTTGCTTATTTTATTTATGGGTTTAGTGAACATGTCAAGCATCTTTGGTACCGAGTTCATGTACTATTTCCTTTAATTTTTTTTAACATCTTCGTTAATTATAAGTTAGAAGTCACCTTTTGATGTCTAAGAAATGGAGTTGGACTATAATAGTTCAACTGAAAGAATGACTATAATAATATTTATAAACTTTAGAAAGTTGACAATATTAAATTAAATGCGCTATCAATAATTCTAAAAGTTTAAGTTGATAGAAAAATTAACATCTTTATATGAGGTAAATGGGGGTATAAAGCACTATGTTCTACACTCGGTGTATAACACTCATATTCTCTTATTTAATTATTAAATAATCATTAATAAGTATCAAAATTATTATCTAATTTCTAAGATAAAATAATATGTATTTACCGGATCAATTTGATAATCTAAAATGATATCTAAAATTAAAGAAATTGTGACCATTAAATTATTAAAAATAATCAAATAAACTTAATCGTAATCATCGAATAATTCGATTGTTATGATCTTGATCAAACTCACTACTTAATTAATAAAATAATTTTATTAAATAATTATTTAATTAATCAGATGAATAAAAATGATGTTATATATCTGGTGTAGAGCGAAGTGCTCTACATATCCATTTTTCTCTCTTTTTATATTTATATTCTTAATATAGTCTCTCATCTCTTATATTTTTATCTAATCTGTCCAATAATCTCGAAGATTTGAACTCAAAATCTCTTATTATGATATCATATTAATTTGATACGTTACCAACAATTTTAAAAACTTAAGATGTTAAAAAGTGGCAACATATTTATATTTATATCTCTTAACAGTGATCAATATAAATATTGACGTGATTTTAATCAATTTTTAGCGGCATAAAATATCTTTCAAATGATTACTTATGAAAGATAAAAAAATAAAGAAAATAAGGATGCCTTTTTTCATGAGATCGTAATTAAACCGGATTTAGACTCAGTCAAATGATTTGTAAAGCTGCCACAACTTCGTGCATATATAAAGCAATTAAACAGCAAAGAAACATATGCCAATGATTGATTCACAAAGCTTACCGAAATGGAATAGGGAGAAGTTCCGAGTCCGGTCTAGTTGTCGATCCTTGTCCTGGCTTTTGCCCGACCACAAAAGATTGCGAGTATCATGGCTTTTGTCATGGCATTTGTATGTATACTACATTAGAGAAGGAAGAAACTAAAGATATTACTATATGCTATACGTATTTAGAGAACAATATTAAATATTCGATACATGTTGATGTAATATATTTATTAATTCTAGATCGGTTTCTGCTTGGAATTAATTAGTTTAGGTTTAATAGATATTTACATACGCCCATGTATTGTACAATACAACAATTGCAATTGGTGTTATACATACGAATCCGATTGCGTTAGACATGTACTTCAAAGAATAAAAAAAAGTGAGTCACAAAATAGATAGTGTTATAAATTTGTGTTATTTTTTTCGTCTAAATTTTATTGTATTTCAGACTTTAACGTTGTATAGTTCTATCATGTAGTAAATGCTTATTCAGATGCTTATTTTAATTACCAAGCTAATCCATGTATCGAAGGTTATATATAATAATGTATTATGGGGGGTATCAATTTGGATTATTGTAATAATGACCCTGTCGGTGAAGGGTTTAAATATGTAGGGTCCAATCTTCCGGAACAAACGGCGACTCATGATGAAATCATGGCAAATTTGTATCATATCTTGGATCCATTCCTTCCAAGTTGTTCCTAGTTGGCCAAGTGTTGTTTTTTGACTTTTATTCCAATAAATAATAAATTTAGTGTTGAAAATATGGTAAAAAAGAATTTGGATTCTTCTCAATTGAGAACTTGAGAACGCATTGAAAAAATTATATATATTAGAGCCATATTGAATTTAGAACAATAAAATGAAAATATGGGGTATGTGGTAGGTACTATCATGTCTGGATTTTGTCATTACTCAATTCAATTGAGACATAACATACACAAATTGATAAATATACTCACTAATTTATTAAATTTAATAAAATGAATATTTATAGAATATATCAATATTATTTTTTTTGGATAGTAATATTACTTTTAACGTCTCAACAAAGTGTTTCTAATTTGAATCTTTTTACTGCATTTTCCATCTTTCATTTTTTTTTATTGTTGGATAATGGATTTCCTCGTTACCAAGAAAATAAAATTAAGTTTGTTGTTCAACATTTTTTATTCGAGAAGATGCATCGTTTAACATTGAATCCTTGTCATCTTAATACGGGAAAAATAAATCGAGAACTTGGTGATGTGATGACATATAATTTTGCTTCTTATCCTAACTATGTATTCTTTTTATTCACTAAACCCCGACGTTTCTCTTTTAATAAAAGACAGTTCGCTGACCTGACCACCCATTATAAAAATGAATTAAAATACACATTCTATAAGATTTCAAGCTTTTCTTAAATTTCGTTCTTACTAATATTTTTATGTCTTTTAATTATGTAATTGAGTTCATGAAAAGTTATTTCATGCAAAAATAATTAAAAAAAATATTACTTACTTAAGTAAGTAGCTTCATATTAACTTTGTTAGATGCAAATATTATTGTAATATTAAATTTTTTCAGTTAAGTAAGTCTATCTTTTCAGTTATAGACTGTTAGATGCAAATATTAAATTTTTTCTTCTATTTTTTTTATATTCATCGTAAATGTTAAACATTCTACTATTTAAAAGATAAATATAATATTATTTACTTAAATAAGTAGCATCTTCTTTAATAATAATAATAATAATAATAATAATAATAATAATAATAATAATAATAATAATAATAATAATAATAGAAACCCAACTCAATCTTAACTTTGTAAGAAAAAATATCACNAGGTGGAGGATCGTTTTAATTTGTCAAAAAGTTGGATATAAATCTTTGCATGGGATTCTGTCGTCAAGTCCAACTCTTTGAACGTGCAAGGCAGCCAACATCCTTTTGTCTTGTTAGGCCATTCAATTCAATTAACTTACAAAGAAAGTAAAAATCCATGTTAAAAGAGAAACAACTTTACTACTCAAAGTGAACTAATGAAATATACATTGGTAAAATAGATGTGTTATTTTTCTTTCTATTGTATGTCGTATTCTCTTAATTTTGATTCGGGATTTGTTTACGATGCTCAGTATTTTTGTTACTTATTGTTAAAAAAGAACCCTAAAATCACTGAAAGAAAGAAAACAATTGATCAATCTTTTCGAGTGATTTTTGCCCTACCTTTGTATAATTTCTTTTAAAAGAAAAATTAACAAAGTAAAATTTATAGAGAGAAATGAGTTTGATAATTTGACATCTCAACAAATTTAACTAACAGCAAATAGGATGTGCGATTATATCATCTAATAAGTATAGCACTAAATCATACAAAATCATTATCTCAGTAAACATATGAGAACTTATCAATTAATTAATTAGGGAAATAGAAAGTTATAAATTAAATAAAGAGTCCCTTGAGTCTATGGCTTTTTTAGGTTAACTGAGCGGGTAAAAATTATTTAAAATATAATTGAGCTCTCAATTTTATATTTTTCTTTAGTTCATTTTTTCCGATCCCATATATTTTTCATGTTTACTGGATTTTTCATACACCCTTATATCAAACTTATAAAAACCTTTCTACCTATGAGACTAAAAACCAACGGACGCTTCAAACTTTAAAATATATTCCATTAAAGTTAAAACAACAAAACTAACAAATTTGAAAAAAATACTAAAAACAAAATCTATCCTTATATTGTAGTAAAGTTAAAGACTTAATGAAGAGAAAAAAAAGAGAGTAAGAAATACTTTTAACACATATTTTTTTAAATAACAACAGAAATTTTAATCATAAAATGCAATAATAAATCTTATTTTATAATTCAATGTATGTTATAAAATATACGTTAATTATTTAGGTAGAACTTGAAAACGACAAGCTTAGGCTAGACAGAAATAAAATTTATTTAGATAAAAGTGTTAAGTTTGAAAATAAAAAAACAATTCCAGCAAGGTAAAACAAAGGTACATTTTAGGAGTCTCACTAATAGCTTAAGGGTAGACTAAAAGTGTGAATGGACTGATAAAATAGAATTGAAATGAAACTAGACTTCCTCCTGCATGCCAATTTATTAAGTGTTTAATAATTTGAATGTATAACTTATAAGTAAATGGATTTTTGAAATAACACTTTGGAATCTTCAATCTTCACTTCTCTTTTAAGATGAGAAATACGAAAGAAGATGACAAATTTCTTTAAAAGATGTGTATTGAAGATCATAACGATATACAGGGGCGGACCCACATAGACGGTGCCCCTCCTCTCACCCCCTCCCCCAAACTTTTCGATATATTAAGTATATATATACATATATACTAGTAGTTGAAGTCAATATATAAATAAAATGTTAATAAAGTAATAAAATTATATAGTAGCTTAAGTGGATAGGTGAGTTTGGTTTATATTAAGGGGTCTAGGATTCAAATCCTATTAATGACTTATTATTTTGGCCCTCCTCGATTTTTATTATTTTGCTTCTATACATTTTGACCCCCTCTATCTTTCATCCCTGGGTCCGTCCCTGACGATATATTTATATTAATCACTATGCAATTTAAATTTTTGTCCATCATAAAAATTAATACACTCTTCATTCTCTATACATTATAACTAACTCACATTATACTTCTTTTAACATCTGTAATGATATAATTGATCACTTTTGTTTTGGATTTTAATTTATTTGACAACCTTAATTACATAATTATTAACTTATTAACCCAATGCTGAATTTATAATCCAATAATCTCTTACTTAAGTTATATGTGTAATTCTATAATCATACATCACAAAATATATACCAAACGAGTTCAACTTTGTTATTAATTCTATAATCCTTAGGAACTAACCTTATCCATTAATTACAAAAACGTAGGATTAAAAAAGTCTTTGTCGCAATTATTGCAACTCAACTAAATAATGGTCACATATATCAATTTAATCAAATATCATGAAGAGGATGTGTAGCATGGAATTTACATGCAATGCAATCATAACATGCTTACTTCCAATCGGAACACTTAATTGAGATCAAACTTAACTAAAAAGAAGAATGAAAAAAATAGAAAATTGTATTGTCTATAGAAAATTAAACCTAAATGACAAAAGTGCCTACAATACAGGTAGTTATAATTATAAACTCCCACCAAAACTTACTATCTTGAATTGAATTAATACTCATGTTAACAGTGTCGGTGGCAATCCGTTTATAAGTTGATCCACAAATATAGAGTTTTCCGCAATATTCAATAGACAAATGTCTACTTTGTACCATTACTTTAAAAATATGGAACTTGATTTCAATGTGCTTTGATTTTATCGAGCTTGTGCTATTATTGGAATATAAGACTTTTGACTTGTTGTCAAAAAAATAACTTTGGTCTTTCAATATCATTTACTATCTCCTATTATAAAATTTTGCAATCAAAATCCATTATTAGATATCTTATAATATGAAATGAATTTTGTTATCATGGTGGGAGTGGCAACAACAATAGATTGTTTGGCGCTCTTATAAAATATTGCATGTGATATTCATTATATAATTCATATGAGATTATAAATGTTAATTATGTATTTATGTAGTTAATATCTATCATCATATATGTGTTAAATGATGTATTCTAGTTTCAATTTGCATATGCTGAAAATTAGCGAAATCTGACTAAGGCATAAAAATATGATTTTCGAAAACTTTAGAATTTGAAAAATTGAATTTACGATAATTGCTCATATATGTTAAAGTGTACTAATATAATTTTTAGTAAATTTTAGGAAGAATTTTAGTTAGGTTAAATGAAGGGA
>LTAE01007576.1:8271-22478 GCA_001647135.1 Pontederia paniculata
CCATTTATCTTTTTTCTTATATTTTTAAAATTTTAACCTACTTTATCTATTAACAAACATATTATTCATTATCATTAATTAACATTAAATGATATAACTCCTAAACACATTAATTCAGCTGAAGTGATTGTAATTTATTTATTTTTATATTATATAGTCTCTTCATATTCCATTTATTTTAACACTTCTAAATAAGTAAGACTCAATTAAATTTTAAGGCTTGGATGGGAGTTTGAAAGTGCTTCTTCTTCCACCATTCCTATTTATCTGTTTTTCTCCTTTTTTTGAATTTTTTTACTTTTATCTTTCATTCTAATACCATCCCTCAAATGTAACTCTCACAATTAATTAATCATATCATTTAAGTTAATAATAATTTGTCATCTCATAAACATTGCGTATAAATATTATCACAATATCTTACTTTTATTAATACTTATCAATATTAATTATATTATTTGATTTAGATATATAAATATAATTATACAATCATTGTCCTATTTAACATAAGAAAAAATGAATACAATATGAGATACTATATTTGACTCCACTATAAAAAAAAATATATGTAACTTTTTAATCTACTATTCTACTAATTTATATATTATATAAAGCCAGTGCATTATAGTCAATCTCCATCCACATTTCTTATTTATCTTTTTTTCTTATATTTTTAAATTTTAACCTATATTATCTATTAATAAATATATTATTCATTATCATTAATTAACATATTAAATGACATAACTCCTAAATATATTAATTCAGCTAAATTGATTGTAATTTATTTATTTTATATTATATAATTTCTTTATATTCTATTTTTTTGAATTTTTTTAATGTTACTCTTCTTATATCTCAATGATCATCAGATAGCTCAACGGGAAATTTTTTTTAACACTTCTAAATATGTGAGACTCAATTAAATTTCTATCATATGTACATGAAATCTATATAAACTTTGTAGATGTTAGGATTAGTAATAATCTAAAATTTGTAATCATATTAAAAGAATAATAAATTTTTTAAAAGAATATATTTTTATTTAAAGTAAAAATGACATCATATTTTAATATTTTAAAAGTTAAATATTTTTATAATCAATATAAAAATAGTTAATATTTATTTTATTAATAAAATTAACTTATAATTTTTAATTGCGCGAAACGCGAGTGATTTTTCTAGTTATAATAATTTTAGCAACTACAGAGAATGTGTCTTTAGTAATAATATCCTATTTTTTTTATTATAACCATATGCAAATAAGACGAACTTTATATCTTTCAACCTTGTCATTTGCAATCAATTTCACCTTATAGATCCACTTACAACCAACTCTTTTGTGATCTTGAGGGAGATCTATAATTTTTCAAGTGTCATTGTCTTCTAAAGCATCCGACTTTAACCGAATGATAAACATGTGAAGAAGCTTTTGTATGACCATACATAACTTTGTAGTTAAAAAAAAAATTCAATAGGATGAGTTGTGGATTTAGAAACTAAAGTAGTGATATAATCCTCTAATCAGTTAAGAGGTTTAGAAACTCTTTTAGGCATCACAAGCAATGTATTCTCAAGAGTATAATATCTAAGTATATGTTGGTGTTCCGGAGAAATATGAGGAATGAAAGTATGGAACTGCACCATTATCAGATTCAAGATTTTCAATATCTTGTATATGTAATTCTGAACTGACAAGCAACAATATTAAGGAGTTGTCAAATTCATATTGAACAATCAAAGGTGACTCACCATATAAGATTGTAGCAACATTGACATATTTTGTGTGATTGTTGGCACATCTTAACTTGTTTTCATTGAGCTACTTTTAAGCTGTATATAGGGAGGCTAACAAAGCCACAGATTATATGATTAGATTAGGTTCATTGTTACAAAATATTTTTTTTTGGCTGGATGAGCCAACTTATACAGCATTTGAAGGTGCATCCAAACATTCTATTATTATTTTTATTTATTAATTTATGATAAAATATATTTTGGAAACTAATGTACTGTAGTATTTAAAAACTAATATCAACTTACACAAACTATTCAAACAAGAGCAAAGTAATGCAATTAGAATTCAAAGGTCAAGCATCCTAGATCAGTCTCGAAAGTCCAATCGAAATATTTAAAGACAATAATGTGAGAAAATCCTGTTATATGTTAACTTTCAACTGGATTTTTCTAACATGGTTAAAATGGAACTGTAAATTCATTACATTTTCCAAGTTAATATCCTTGTTTTTAAAAGAAAATCTTGAAAACTATCTATTAAAGTAATTCATATCATGTATGACCGAAAGCTCGGTTGTTTGCTTGCATAAAAGAATATATCATTATATTTGTAATATAATCAAGCATCAATTAAAATAAAAATAATTTGATCAAGACCTCTATTTTCTAAAACTACTTAGCAAATTATAAAATCACTAATTTAAATTTTGAAGGGAAAATTAAATATATTCTTATCAAAGTGTGAAATTCGTGTATTCTTTGTTTTCTTCACCTCTTTAACGATATTACATTTTTCTCTTTTTCCCAAGTATTATTATACTATTTATATCAATTAATATAAAGATCGATAATCATTTTTTTATTAATTGAATATTTAGTTAAAAAAATATCATAATATAATTTTCGTATCCTCTTGGATCCAAACATAAGATACAATAAAAAGTATATCACTCTCATTGTCTTCCCCTGAAATTTGTCTTTCCTTGCCGTCCCTTTCCTCATGCTTCATTAACTATTTGGTAGAGGAACATTGAAACAATGATTGTTTTATTCTTGCTTTTGCACCCCAAAAAGCTGTTCAGTATAAATTATTTTGGTCAACTTTTTTAAAATTTTAAAACTACTTTAATTTTTCAAAATCACCAAAATTTGTCTTTATCTTGAGAACATTATTGTTTCTACTAATGGCAAAAACATGCATTTGCTCCACATTTTTTTAAATTTTTTTAAACTTATTTTGTTATATAGTTTGTAGTAATAAACACATGAGTAATTATTATTAATTATGTATTGAGAATTATTGAATTATTCTTAAAAGGGTAACATTATAAATAAATAAAATATGATATTATAAATGTTTAAGTATACAACATTAAGTATTAATTAATTATTCTATTATCATAATTACTGGGTAATATTAAATTATTAAAAAAATTATAATATTCAGAAATATTAACTTGTAATTGCAAATATTAGTTAATTAATATACAAGATTTACAATATCTTGTATATGCAATTCTGAACTGACAAGCAACAATATTAAGGAGTTGTCAAATTCATATTGAACAATCAAAGGTGACTCGTCATATAAGATTGTAGCAAAATTGACATATTTTGTGTGATTGTTGGAACCACTTAACATGTTTTCATTGAGCTACTGTTGAGCTGTATATAGTGAGGCTAACAAAGCCACAGATTATATGATTAGATTAGGTTCATTGTTACAAAATATTTTTTTGGCTGGATGAGCCAACTTATACAGCATTCAAACATTCTAGTTTTTTATTTATTAATTTATGACAAAGTATATTTTGGAAACTAATGTCTGTAATATTTAAAAACTAATATCAACTTACACAAACTATTCAAACAAGAGCAAAGTAATGTACTTTGCAATTAGAATTCAAAGGTCAAGCATTCTAGATCAGTCTTGAGAGTCCAATCGAAATATTTAAAGACAATAATTTGAGAAAATCCTGTTATATGTTAACTTTCAACTGGATTTTTCTAACATGATTAAAATGGAACTGTAAATGCATTACATTTTCCAAATTAATATCCTTGTTTTAAAAAGAAAATCTTGAAGTAATTCATATCATGTATGACTGAAAGCTCGGTTGTTTGCTTGCATAAAAGAATATCTCATTTTTTTTAATATAATCAAATATCTCGATTTTCTAAAACTACTTAGAAAACTAGGGGCGTTCACCTGCTTGGATCAATCTAATGAATCCGACGATCCGAACCAATCCAATCTCAATTGAGTTAGATCGGATCGTTGATCGGGTCGAATATGAACCGACCCGATCATAATTCGATCACCAATGGGTTGAATACGTGTTTCAATTTTTTGAACCCGATCAACCAGACCTAACCCAACCCAATGACCCAAACTTTTATAATTTTTTATTAAATTTAGAACAATTTATTCTTAATAAAAATTTATATTATTTTAAAATTAAAATATATTAAAAACTTATACTTTACATCCTTTAAAATCATTACAGATAATTGATAAAATATATTTCTTTCTCTTTTAAAATATAATTAATGTTATGTATTATAAAAAAAATATTTAAAAAAATTATGAAAAGATTAACGGGTAAATCGATAATCCGACTCAATCCAATCCGACCCAACGGAAATCAGATTGGATCAGATTCGATGACTAATTTATCGTCAATCCGACTCAATTCAACCTGATTAAAATCAATCGAGTTGGATCGGATATGAGATCAGGTCGGGACCTTCCCCGTGAACACCCCTATAAAAAATTATAAAATCACTAATTTAAATTTTGAAGGAAAAATTAAATATATTCTTATAAAAAAGTGAAATACTCGTATTCTTTATTTTCTTCACCTTTTTAAAGATATTACATTTTTTTCTCTTTTTACCAAGTATTATTATATTATTTATATCAATTATTATAATGATTGATTGATCATCATCATTTTTTAGTAATTAAATATTTAGTTAAAAAATATCATAATATAATTTTCGTATCCTCTTGGATCCAAATATAAGATACAATAAAAAGTATATGGGTGGTTATGAATACTCTCATTGTCTTCCCCTGAAATTTGTCTTTCCTTGCCGTCCCTTTCCTCATGCTCGATTAACTGTTTGGTAGAGGAACATTGAAAGAATAATTGTCTTATTCTTGCTTTGCACCCAAAAAAAGCTGTCGAGTACAAATTATTTTAGTGGACTTTTTTAAAATGTTAAAACTATTATGATTTTTTTTTCAAAATCACCAAAATTTGTCTTTATCTTGAGAACATTATTGTTTCTACTAATGAAAAAAACATGCATTTATTCAATATTTTTTTCATCTTTTTTAAAATTATTTTGTTATATATTTTGTAGTAATAAACACATGATTAATTATTATTAATTATGCATTGAGAATTATTAAATTATTCTCAAAAGAGGAATATTAAGGTGCATACACAAATTTTGTATGCACCATGCTATCAGATTTTTTAGATCGTTGGATTGTCACTGCTTTGGTTCGACGCTCCAGATTTAATATATTTGGTCCATTAGTAAACCATATGTCTTGTATTCCAAAAGAACCATCTCCTCCAAAAAAAGCCGTCTCCTCCAAAAAAAAAAGCGACGCCTCTTCCCTGGCCTCCTCTACTCCGATGCTTCTTTCCCCCGACGCCTCTTCTTGTTGCACGGTAAGTCTTCCTGTTGGTCAATCTCTCTTTCCCTTGTGTCTCTATGTTCCTATCAAAACAAAAAAAATTGGAGCCCTAATTTTTCTTTGAAATCTGGAATTTTTCAAGAGTTGCTTTCGTTTCTCTCTGATTGTGGCTCCTGCTGTATTTTTCTTCTGTTGTGGAATAATGCCTCGAGTTGAACTATGAAGTGTTAGATTGTTCCTGCTGCTGGTATTTTCTTGCTGCTGTTGGTATTTTTGTTTTTTTTTTTTCAAATATTTCGATTTTTTTTAAAAAAATGTTTTCTTTTAAATGCACGTTTATTGTCTTTCTTAGTTTAGGTACCATATAATGTGAACTTTTATATTATTTTCTTGTCTTGTTTTAAAGAATATGATTGTTGAAGCTCTGATGTGCAGATTGGTTGCATTTAATATTTTGATTTCTCTTTCTATCTACTTTCTGTTGTAGTCTTTGCGTGTACATGTAATTGCATGGATTTATAATATTGCTAGTCTTTTGTGAAGCATTTTTCAAATAGTTAATTATATAATTTATGACTTGTAAGGTGGAATTTAGCTCATTCAACTTAATGTATTTTTAAATGGTTTCGCGGCAGCTAATGTTGATACCTTGGGGTTATATTTTCATACATTCCCAATTCATGTTTTAATTATGGGTTCTTATACTGATGTTCTTAAAATTAGTTGCTATAAACTGCATGATATTTTTTTAAGAACATTAATTATGTCCCTTAGAAAGGTGAATTAATTATCATAGAAGACAAGCATATAATGGAGGCACAATAACTTTTTGATGTTCAGAGATTAAAATCCAATATAGAAGTCAATGTTTAAAGTGCACGTGCACGTGGATGTCTTATATTCCAACATGATGTTTCCATCTGAATTGTGTTAATTTGTTTTTTTTGTCACAATTCTAGCTTTACGAATTGCGTTAATTTGCTTTTGGTCATAATTCTAGCTTTACGAATTGTGTCATATTTCTGATATGACATGCATGCGGAGTGTAATGAGATGTTATAGCTTTAAGATGTCCACTGAAAGACTAATAATTTTTTGATGTAATCATCTTGTTGTTTCATATTTCTTATCATGCTGCGGAGGTTGTTCTTGAAGAAAGGATTTTTATCAAAATTTCAGTCAACGATATGAATAAAATGTTACTTTCCTTAAGATTATTTTTGCAGCTTAAAGTACCAAAAACAGATCATACTTCTCCAATGCCATGACATGATTAGAAAGTTTGTTTTGCAAGTGAATCTTGAAGGCAATTTGTGCAAGGCTGGACAAGGCTGGGGAGGCAGGAATATTTTGTCAAATGTTGTTCCTGGACAAGGCTGCTCTTGGCCAATGAATTTATCAAATGTGGTGTAACACTTGAATATTTTTTCTAAGTTTTTTTACTATTGTTGCAATTGTCAATTATTTTATGTATGAAGTTAATAATTTATCAAATGTTGTGTAACAGTTGAATGTTTTGGTAAGCTTTATACTTTTTGGGAGCAGGTTCATTATCTGTTTTTATGGATATTTACTCTGTCCTTGTCCAATATTACTGATCTTTTTTTTTTAAGTTTATAAGCTAATTTTGTAGCTAATGATGGTGATTGTGAATGTAAGAACAAACATTATGGCTTTGTTGCTGGATCTCAAGTATTGTTGCAGTCCAAAATGTACATTACCATAAATTTAATGCCATGTATCTTTTTTCTACAGTTTCTTATTGTTCAGCACGTTTTTTTTCTAAAGTTTCTTATTGTTCAGCTGGGTCACAACACTGTCACTAACGGATGATAGTGTTGAAGAACAAGATGGCCAAAGAGAGGCATTGACACATATATACACTATACACCCAAACAACTAAGCGATCCTTATGTTTTCAATTTTTATCATTGATACTTCGCCTTAACTAATTCAACCAGGATATTTTGCGTAAGCATGACTCCATGCAACTTACACCAAAAAATTTCTTGGCTGCTACAAAGAAGACTCGGGAGAGCATTATACATATATAGAACATGGATCAAGTTTTCTTGGCTGCTAAGCATGCATGTGAGTAGCAAGTATAATACACTATAGTGGAGGTGCAAAAATGGAGGGCTTGTTTTAAGCTATTGTCCTTTGTGGATACAAAATGGTGATCGGTGAGACACTTCTCTCTCACCAAAATGAAATATGAAATCAAATGCAATACAAACTGGTGAAAAGTGATTAACATGTTGTCCGATAAATGTTTACAGTGGATGCACAATAACAAACTATTGACAAACTTAATATAAAACACTTTTCTGATAATATATCCAGTCTCAAAACTTATATAATTATGCTAGCTTGAGGATGGATATAAGCAGTTTTACATCTCATTGCAAAATATAAAATATTATTATTAACAAAAATATCACTATATTTCTAAACAAATTATATTTTATCCTTTCATCATCAATCACAGTTCGGATTTTCTTCTTTCATCTTCAATAATATTTTATAATCTTCGTCTTTCATCTTCATTGTCAGAATCTAATTTCTTAATCTTCCTCATCAACCCATTAAGAAGAATTTGATATCGAGGTTCAACTTTTGGATCAAGCCATTGAAAGTATCGACAACCACCATTTTTCTGAAAAAACAATTTATAGATTAAGTTAAATTCATGCTAAAACAAAATCAGGAAACAAATTGATCTTTAAGTAAACTATTAATCACATTGCAAATTTTTAAGTAAAATGAGAAGCTTGCTTCATAATATTGGCAACCGTAAATTTTTCTACCAGGATTTGTTTCGGTCCATGAGGTCCTAATGACAGTTTCTTCAAGACAATTACATATTGGTATAATTGTTGGGTTAACCTTTGACATCATAAATAAAAGAAGATTAATATAATTAGTATCAAACTAAATTCATTTTTTCAATCTTTGCATATTAAATTTAAAATATCAAGATACATTCAAAATCAAATTAGAAATAATAAACATGTGTTCTCAAGTTAAATTTCAGAAATGAAATCATAATTAAATATACCTTAAATTATGTTAATGATAGATTGTTTATTTAATCTAAGCGGATCTACTTAGATCTAAGGAGATAATAGTAGAGAAAAATGATAACAATAATATAATTCTAAGTGATTTTTTTTTAAATCTAAGGATATGTAGTAGGAAAACATTAATGAGAGTTTCTGATAAAAAAACAGTAATCATGGAGGAACAACCAGCGGAGATCGGCACCCATGGGCTAATTTTTCGTTAGAAGAAGACGAGAGAATGAAGATTAAAGAAGATCGGAGAAGACTCAAGAGGCAAAAACCAAATCTTACCAGCAGATGCGGCGATCAGAGAGAATCAAGGGCAAAAAGCAACTCATGAAAAAAAATCAAAACTTTTGCAGATCTACCCCGAACAGAAAAGCTTCGTTAATAAAATACCGAAAAAACAATCAAAATGAAAGCAACTCTTGAAAGATCCTATATTTGAAAGAAAAATTAGGGTTCCAAATTTTGTTTACAATGGAATATAGAGAGATGAGGGAGAGAGATATTAAGCAACCGCCATGCAACAAGAAGAGGCGTCGAAGGAGAGGAGAGGCATCGGGGAAAGAAGCGTCCGAGGAGAGGAGGCCAGGGAAGAGGCGGGAAGAGGCGTCACTCTTTTTTTTTCGGGAGGAGACGGCTTTTTTTTTAGGAGATGGCTGCTGGTTTTTTTCGAATCGATTCTTTTGGAACAGAAGACACCGGTTTTTTTTAGGGTTTACTAATGGACCAAATATGTTAAATCTGGAGCGTCGAACCAAAGCAGTGCCAATCCAACAATCTAAAGAGCCTGATCGCATGGTGCATACAAATTTTGTGTATGCACCTTAATATTCCTCTTCTCAAAAGGGTAACATTATAAATAAATAAAATATGATATTATAAATATTTAAGTATACAACGTTAAGTATTAATTAATTCTTCTACTATCATAAGTATTGGGTAATAGTATATCATTAAAAAATATAATATCCAGAAATATTAATGAGTAATGGCAAGTATTAGTTAATTAATATGAAATATCATAATTATTTAGTAGTTGTTTTTTTTAAAATAAACGAATTAACCTGATTATATGTTATTAGAAACATATTTATTTGTGTAATTATAATTATTTTAGCATTAATATTTTCTCATTATTTTGAAATTATCTCTTTTATTAAATTCCATAATTAACATTATATTATCATGGTTATTTTAAAATTAACATAATTAACCATTTAAATAAATATGTAATTATCATTTTATCACACTAATTTTATCATTTTATTTTTCTCTTATTTTCATTTCAAATAAATACCATTTGGTTTTTATCAATACGTAGAATACTAATAATGATCAGTCAAACACATTAGAAAAATAGTAAAAAAAAATCTCGCATTTATTTTTTTTTCCCAAGAACAAAAAATGAACATTTTTACTAGTTTCCATCATCTTTAACTCCCATATCATTACTTGTAAGATGGGCATGGAATTATGCGCCGTATCCTATTTTTGGAATAATTTTTTTATCAACTTTGTCCTATTGATTTAGTATTCATTTTTTCTTTTGGCAGTAGATAATTGTTTCTTTTTCTCATTCATATTCGGGACCATACATGAAAACTAATTTTATTATTAGAGTGAATCTCATTTTTTTAAAATTTAAATTATTACTATTTTTAAGTATTTATACGATATATATAAGGTATATTCTATCTAAATAGGATATATCGTGTCTCCTACAGTTTAATTTGAAATATGCTATTTTAAATAAATAATTTATTTATTATCTTTTAACTACAACTCTTAGGCTTGTACTAACAATTAAGAGCGAATAATGATTAACGATTAGAGATTAGTAATTAGCGGTAGCGAGTTAACTATTAAATTTAATAAAAGTGTTTGGCAAATACAAAGTTTGAATCAATCAATAAATATTAAATGACTAAAAAAGATATAAAAAATTATTTAATAAATTGCGTTAATATATGTGTCATAAATTCAACAACATATTTTTTATTTTAACTATTTTTAGTATTAATAAATAATAATAAAATAAATAGGTGACCAATTGATTTATAAATTAATAAAATAATAACAAATAATAAAGTGATCATATAGTATAAAATAATAAGTGTATCATATAAATAGTAATCGATATTGAAATATTTAATAATATATCTCAAAATAAATTTTAATATATTTATCGTTATCTTAGATATTGATTTATTAAATATTTCAAAACGTTAAATTTCAATCATTTATCGTTAATATTAATTATGTTTATTAAATATTTTAAATAGCGTATTAATTTGATCAACACATAATATGTTAATATAAATGTTATTTAAAAAATGTGTCCAATAGGATCTTAGGTTCAATGATTAACAAATAAGAGTCACGACATATAATCTAAATTCGTATATAAAATTCTTTCTTTATCAAATGTTTACCTGTGCTTGCTGCGCAATTCCAGAACGTAATTGTGTGCCAAGTATAATATTTTTTTTTGTTAAGTCAATTCTCGTATTTTGTAACAACTTGGATTATAGATCACTCAATACTCAGTAGTTCGGGCATAATTTACGCGTGGAATTATCTGATGAAAGAATACAATAATATTTGCGATTATGCATGCCTTAAATAGAATACGATCTCACGTAACATATTGCTCGATGTCTAATCCATTTTGTCATATTGACAACTTTTTAATTACAATATTGGCATTATTTATATTTTACATTGCTTCTAACATTTGAAATATTATTAGCTGGTCCAGTTCGAAGGAACCAGATCTTATGATCTACCTTTCTATCTAGTTCATAAAATATAATTTTGATCTTCAGGTCTACAAAGTATCTAGTTCGAAGGATGTTTTTTGGCATGCTTCCTTACTCTTTTTGTACGAAGACATATTTGATTCCTTTGTTATTGATAAGTTTTCAACTTTTAAAAAAAAAATAGATCATAAGATCAATGTTAATAATCTTGATTACGTATAATTAATTAAAGAAGAGGTCTGCTTTTACATAATGTAAGTTTTAGAAGGACTTTCAGAGTTTGGTATTATAAATACCTCGCAGTGGAAATATTAGTTCTTCCACGTTCTACTGTCGTCGTGTTTGTACCGTCGTCGAAGTCTTGATCACAACATGAAGAAGACCACTTGTTCACGATCTAGAGTATCACAGTCTGATGAAGTTTGGACAACACCTGCACGTCAAAAGCAACGAACGCAACTCGATAACAATGGACTTTATTTTATAGGAGTCCACCGAGTTGGTTTCAGCAACTGCTCCTAGCGGTTATGTGCATTACCCATGCATATGCATGCATGGGTAAATGCAACTGCTTGCTGGCAACCGCATGGAGCGGTTAAAGCCCATAAGGGCGGTTCGTCCAACAATCTCCTACTCGCACTTAATGGACTATACTTCATCAAGGTCCGCATATCAGTAAATAGATCGTGCGACCCACGAGTACACAAACAACGGGAGAACTATGACCTGTTAAGGATACATAGTTACTCGACCACATGAGAATAATACTATGACCTATTAGGGATTCATAGTTTCTCTATCAACCTGAGAGCTACTGTTATTACTTGTTAGGGATGCATAACGGCTCAATCAACTTGTGAGCTAACATTTTATTTTGGAAAAATATTGTTGCTCAAACAACCATGTAACTCGTTATGCCCTAGATACACCTTGCTTGCATAGCTCAGACATCCCATATCTGACTCCGCGGTTCTCAAAACTCACGATTGGCCAATCGTATATAAAATTTTATGCAGCACCAGTGAATCTTTCTCTCGCCCTCATATTCCTCAGTTATGAGCTAGTTGCTTTCCTAGACGTGGCTCGACGGGCTACATTTATTTTTCGCCTTTGAGTACCCCGCTAAAGTAGCAACACCAACCCATTTCCTTGAAATATAGTCAAGAGTCTAAGGGCAATCTCTAGACTTTATTAAGTCCTTAAAGACTCACACTTGTGACGAAGACCATAAACCTATTCGTCACGTCTTTAGGGTCGACTTAGCATACTTGATTTTATTTTCAAGTACTGCGGTGGAGACTCCCACTGAAGGAGCGTATGTCTTTAACTCAATAACACCGCACAGACTTAAGTCAAGTCGCCTATCTTTGGCGCCTCACCTGAGTCCTCCCACTAGTCGCTCAATTTAGCGCCTTAAATGAGGTCTCACATCTGGCTCTCCTTATCAGGCAACACTAAGTTATTTATAAACTTGTGTTCAACTCTTCCTGAACATATCAGGGCGATCTTAAATCATATATCGATTTAGACCATTTCATCCCCGCCCGCTGTATTCTAAGCGTCGGAGGCGATTATCTGTGTGACTTGATAATCTCGTGCCTGATTGACATACTCTACTTGTGTATAACAACTCATTTAAATAACTTAAACAAGAAAATGAAATATTTTCATTCATAGAACAAAAAGTTTAAGTACAATTAGGGTTTACGTAACCCTATAGCTTTTACATGTCTAAGGAATACATCTCTAGGAATAGACTTTATAAACGGATCAGCCACATTTTGATGTGTAGACACATATTGAACCATGATCCTCTTCTTAGCATCTTCTTGTCGTACAAATTTGTACTTCGTGTCGATATACTTCCCTTTGCAGTGATATTTTTTATCTTTAACATATGCAATGGCTGCTTGATTATCACAATATAGGGTAGTCTTCATTTCCTTCTCATAAACCCTCAAATGTTGGAGAAATTTACTCAGCCAAAGGCCTTCTTTTGCAGCTTCAGAACATGCCACAAATTTTGCTTCCATTATTGACAATGCTATCCATTCTTGCTTTTTGCTGCTCCATGTCACAGTGCCATTACTAAGCAGGAAAACATAACCGGAGGTGGACTTGCGTCGACATCGCCAGCCTAATCAGCATCTGAATATCCAGCTAGTTTCATACTACCTCCTTCGTAACATAGTGCAAAGTCAATTGTGCCCTTTAAGTATATGAAGATTCTCTTGACAGCCTTCCAATGTTGACGTCCTGGGTTTGACTGATATCGACTGAATGACATATATCAGGCCGAGTACACAACATTGCGTACATCAGGCTTCCAACTGCACTGGCATAAGGAACCGAGGACATGTCTTTCATTTCCTGTGGAGTCTTTGGACACATGTTAAGACTTAAAGCTTCATTTTTCACTAAAGGAGTATCTATGGGTCGCATTCATTCATATTAAATCGTTCAAGTATCATTTTAATAAACATCTCTTGTGAAGGAGCAAGAAATCTTTTTAAACGATCTCGTTGGATTTTAATTCCAAGTATGTATGTGCTTCACCCATGTCCTTCATCTCAAAAGTAGAGGACAACCATTTCTTAATGGTGACTAAGTACTCTTTGTCATTCCCAGCTAACATAATATCATCTACATATAGGGTTAGAAAAACAAACTTATCTTTGAAGTCACAGATATAAACACATTAGTCTTCATCAATCATAGAAAAACCAAAAGATATTATAGATTGATGAAACTTCAAATACCACTGCCTAGATCCTTATTTTAGTTCATATATGGACCGTCACAATCTACATACTCTGCTGATACGTAAATTCACACATGTAAAAATATACTCGGCAAGTGTACCGATCGCTCAAGTAATAAAGAGTGAATAAAAGAGTTGTCGATCCCACAGGGACTAATGAATTAAAAATCTAAAATCTTATTTGAAAACTTGAAAAGATAAATTTTAATAGTTGGTTTTGAAAAGATAAA